>QNGE01006973.1:0-26710 GCA_008508345.1 Paragonimus westermani
CGATCGCCCAACGGTTGACCGTGACCGTCGGCATATTATCCAGTACGGTCGAAAAACATCAAATACCGCTTGCCCCTACTCCAAGTCCCAACCTATCAAACGACAATGAAGCACACTGGAGACATATACAGCGTGCAAAACATAAGTGCCTTACCGCCCTGTTTGACACTACTACTCGTTCAGCTGCCAACCGTTGGGTCTCAGCGAGACCACTTGACGTGCTCCGGATATTAATCCAGCAGTGAGTACTACTCGGCCTTAGAGACTACTCGCCTGGCGCTCTGGAAGCAACTACAAGAGGATTGAGAGGTCTAGTGAACATATACCATTGAGATGGAACAAGCCACTGCAATCGATAATTCTCGGAAGCTTTTCCATCTCATCCAAGCAACGGGTAACAGGAAGCCAGTTGTGAGCTAGGTAATCTGCGAAGCCAATGGTGAGTCTATTCGTAACCTGGAATGACGCTTAGGACGCTGAACTGAACGATTCTAACAGCAGTTCAGTTGGTCACTCGTACCACTGACTACACCTTCGAGTTTTGCCTGTGCTCATTGCTCTGTTGACGTTTTTCCTCCCTTGGAAACAGAAGTCTGTCAACATGAAGTTCCTGAAATGTCACGAGGCACCAAAGTCCCTGCGCCCTTTTTGTAGATAAAGGTCTAGCCTAGACGGTTCTGCTCCAAGACCTCTGGATCAGTGAAGTTATTTCACATGACTGGGGTTGGGCTAACACCGTCCCCATTTTCAAAAAGAGCTCAAGCACTTTGTGTTCAAATCACGCGGTCGACGCATGATTTGGGTTTGGGGTACGAAAGCACTCGCTCTGAAGCTTGCTTCAGTAGGGCGATCCCGGCTTCCTGACTGGAGTCAGAATGACAGTGAACACTCAATTGATGAGGCTGTCTGATATCGTGAACAACGGTGCTCGTGTTACGAGTCTGCGAATCGTTGTAGCTTTTTCTTTTTTTATCCCTAAACGTTTGTTTCGTCCTTCGCACAAGTTACATCTTTTGTCTTCTTATATTGTGGCATGTTTACTAATCCTGTGGTCATTATGTGTCACATATATAATTCCGTGTGCTGAGACACTAACGTGTGAAAGTGACCATACGCCCGCTTGAACGCTCGATTAGTTGTCAAGCGGTCTTCCGTGCTGATCGCTACACGTCTTTTCTACTTCGTTCACATTTAACATGCTCCGGGATGTCGCGGCATATCACCCGCCGATAAATGATTGTTTAACATGGCATCCTGGTGTTGAGACGATGAAAGCTAAGACTCGAACCATAAGATAATCTCAGCGAAAAACACATGTACCGTTCGACAGTTCTAATGGTATGAATTTAGTTGAACTGACTTTATCAGGCTACATTTCAACCTTGATTCGGTTCCAACAGGCGGTATCTGCTTGGAAAATTACGGACGATGCTTATAACGTCACGATCCCGCCCGAACTTGATAAAAAAGCCATGGCACAAACATCATTAGGCTACCCGGTTCCCACTTGTACGAGTAGGTGTAAAGTCAAGTGAGGCATAGTCGACTCCATCACAAAGGATTTCACTAGCGGTCAGGTGCACTTTTGTATGGAATGTAATCTACGTTGGTGTGTTCATTTTTGTTTCTTCCCCCTTCCACTGGACCGGTTTTTTTCATCTTTTGCAACATATTTGATTAGCTGACTTGACTACGTCATTTTATTACCACCTGACGTTACATGTCCGTGAGCAATCCTTCTCGGATTAACTACCCTGGATGCACGTCCATTCTCATTTATGACTGCATTTAATTTATATTACCTACTACAGAATCTTCGCGAGTTGACCATGACGGTCTTTTGATTTTGATAGACCACGGGTGTATATATTCCGACAGGACACTCGTCGTACCAATCTGTAAGCCTAGCCTGGTAATAGAATTGACGTTATTCCTAAGCTTAGCACACTTCAAACACGAGTCGTCTGTAGTAGCCGTCTTTTGGATTAAGGTTGAGGTACACCTACACACATAACTGACCAAATATACGACACGCGAGTGGAACCGTGGGGCGCACATAGAGGTCAGCGCATAGTGAACGTCCATCACAGAGAAAGCATTGATTGCGACCCAGGGAACACCGGCGTGAAGTCAGTGCTGAGCTCCTTGAACAAACACTCTGCTCTTCCTGAACTTGCTGCTGTTAGTTATCTCTGAAATTGAAGTCTATAATAAATTAAACAGTTCTCTAACACGGCACGACCTCTTTAAGCAGACAGGTCCCCATTACATCTTATCGGAGACAACAGGTGAAATCGGCGTTCAGTGCATCCTTCGCGTTGAGTCTTATTGATTTAATTTCAGGCAGCAGACTTCATGAGGAAGTCAGTGAATCTTCGTCTGGCCTTTTCGTAATGTTACCTACGAAGCTGCATACCAGGGGATTGCTTGATATGACCCACGACATGAAGCCAGTCCACTCAAAGCTGGGGGAAATCACACTTGATCGTCCGTTGCAAAAACGGAAAACGAGCGACCGGCTGACCGAAACTAGTTTCAACACCAGTAGTGGCCACATGCTTCAAACCAAAGAAACGGTTTCAGCCAAATCATTCAAGAGCACACCTTCAAATTCTGTGATGCCACTCGGAAACCTTTGGCTACAGAAAATTCTTGGTTTCATTTAAGAGCTTGAACCAGAGCAGAGGAAATAGTTTACAATGAACTAGTGTGCTCGCAGCCTCTTATGTAGCTTCGATTTTCATGTGTCAAATTAAAGGAAGACAGCTCATCCACAACCGCGCGAAACTCCCGAGGTTACCTAGTGCATTGGTACACATCCCTACTAAGTTTTCTTCCTCCAACAAAACAAGTTCGGCACTCCGTAAGGGCAAATCAAACACCATCATCATCATCATCATCGTAATGTCCATGAGCCTGACCAAAGGTACTGTGGCTCGGGCCGCCGCTCACCTCAACAGTGACGGGGAATATCATGGAAATCATAACTAAGAGTGAAAAACAAGAAAGGCAGACTAAGTGGGAGAACTAGAAGTGGCATGAATGTAGATAAGTCATCAACTACAGCACACCACTACCTCTGAAGCGTGTGAGTCGCGTGTCTTATGCAACAGTGAGAGATGTATTACTTTACGGCAGCGAACCTTGGCCGCTCAGACTGGAAGACTTAAACCGTCTTCGAGTATTTGACCACCGATGTCTGCGTTCAGTCGTTCGTATCGAGTGGCACCAGCTAGTAAGCAAGCAAGATCTCTTGTTCAATCTCTACGTTTGCATAGACTTAGATGAATGGGTCACGTATTAAGGATGNCAATACATCAGTGGTTCACACTAATGCTTAACTACCACAAAAGCATGCGCCAAGTATAGCAATGGCGTGCACGATACCCAAAACTAGTGGTGCCTAAAAACAGCCTGTGTTCTGCGCACAGCGCTAAACATCCTATCTACACAATCAATTACTGTAGGATCGGTGCCCGAAAGCTGGAAATTGGCGAACGTAACTCCCTTCTTCAAAGATGGACAGCGGAATCAGCCCTGCAACTCTCGTCCGACTATCCCCTTACACTGTGTGCAAGCTACTTGAAGCACTAGTCCATGATTCACTACCTGGACATCTTTTAATGCAAGCTTTCTTCTGCAGCGAGCGACATGGCTTCCTCCACTGCCGCCCATATACTACAAATGTGCTGTTAACTGTAGACCGGTGGATTACTGCTGCCGACAGAGGGGATTGTTATTTACCCCGACTTTGCTGAAGCTTTTTATCAAGTGAATTACCCTGTCCCATTCCACAACCTCTACCGTCGCGGTGTCAGGGGTAACCCTCTCTGCTGGCTCGAGTCTTACCTAGTAAACCGTTTCTATCGAGTGTGGTTGAGTTCCTCTATATCCTGTCAGATACCTCCAGCTGAGTCACACAGGGCTCCTTCATGGGGTTACCACTTTTTCCTATCTCCATCAACGATCTACCATCTGAAATGTCTTCAATGGTGCTGTTTGTCGACGATATTAAAATGTGGTGTATCTTGCGTAATAGCTCCGATGCGAGCACCCGACGGGCCGATATTAGTGCCCTTGACAAATGGTCTAAGTTAAGCTTCATCGAATTCAACACCAGCAAGTACAAAGATACGCATATCAGACATAAGCAGTTTCTCTTACTCTCCCGAAGGAGAACCGTTCTCAGTCACGGACAGAGAAAAAGAACTTGGCACTGCTGTGGTGCACAACCTATCGAGTTCACTCAATACCGAGGCGGGCACCAAGAAAGCTAATAACAAGTTATCGCTTGTGAAGCGTATGCTTGAAAGATTCGAGTGATCATGTTCCAATGACCTGCATAACATTTTCATTCGTCCTCACCTCCAGCAAGGGACCCTTGTTTGGTCTCCTCACTTAGAGGACAAACTTATTTCGGAAAGTGTTCAGAAGCGCGCGACGAAAGCAGTCAATGGGTTGACTGTAAAACCCTACCTTGAACGGCTTCAACAACTAACCCTCTTTTCCCTGGAGTGCCGCAGACAGAGGTGACCCCTAACCATCCGTGAAGATCACTGCTCACCTCTGTGGACACTAGGTCACTCAGACGGCACTCTTTGAAATTAAAGTCCGTACAGCGCACCTGCGTTAATGCGCAGTTTTTTCTCCGCTCGGGTCTGCAAAGCCTAGAACTCTCCACCAGAACACATAGTGAATACCACGACAGTGACCGAGTTCAAAATTCATCCGGATCGTCATCCTAACACTTAGCCCGTGATCTAGTATACTCTCCTGTGAACAGCCACATGTGCATTTTGGTCTGTCGAACATCCCACACCTAGATATGTACATTCACCCACATACACGCCTACGCGGGAAAAGACATTAGAAATACAGCGATTCCTCTTCCATTTTAAACCTCCGACACAATCGAGAGAAGTTGCAACTTGTAACTATCTCTTTGGGATAAACATTATTTCCTTGCAGAAACGCAGCTACCAAAAATCATCTCCTACTGACGTCCACCAACCATTGAACTCAGCGTATTGGTCGTTTGGGTTTTCTACCACTACCGTAGGCCATCCAGCAGCCTCTCATTTGCAACCAAGATAAGCACAAAACTTCAACTGCGAAGCGGATACAAAAGATAAACTACGTATTCCACTGGAGACTAATTATGGAAATGCTATATAGAACTGTTGGATGAGGTATTTTACAAACATACAGGGTGCCATAGAATACAAAGAGAGATCTCGAGGATCGTCAATTACCCATATAGCCGATAAATGTCCAAACAGGTTTGAGGGATATTCACGAAACATCAAATAAGTGAGAAAAAACAAAATATCGAGTTATTCCAAATCCGCGTTTCAGTAGGACTGACACCGATTAAAACAAAACACGAAATGCATATATGACACATAATATGATGGACAGCTGTGTCTTATTCTTTCTTGAGAACTTGTTGAAGCTAACAAAAATTTGAGCTATCAGGTGCGAATTATTTTTCGAAAATGGCGAAAGTATTGCATCGAAAAAATGTGGTGCTGGTTTGGTAGATCTAAACAGCACATGGAAACTCGACTATGAATAGGAAGTCGAAATCTGATGGAAGGGAAAACAAATAACTCACACTAGATCGTGGGGGCACGTTGGTTCAGTTTTCCACCACACCAAATGAGGATTCTCACTGATACTACTTGCCGTGTGTCCCCCAGATTGTCACGATGTCACGACCGAGATAAATCCAACGACAGATAAATAAATAAATAGATAAATTTGCCGAACCAAACGATTGATCCCGCCGAATTCTAACTCTTCCAAAGATTTGTACGCCACCGACCCTGAACGCGAACAGCAAGCAGAACTCGCGAACTCGGAGGTGTAATATTTAAATTATTGATTATTCTGTGTACCGATTAACCTCGTTTAAACATGCGAGGTTGAAGAAGATGAAGAGGCATGAATAACAATAATAAACATGAAGTAGAAAATTGTGTACAAAACGCTAGACATGTGGTCTCCTAGGGTCCCGGGAGGGTGTTGGGTGCTGGTGGTGGATAAAAATGGGTATGACAAAAATCCCTGGGGGACCCATTGGGCAAAATGGGGGCTATCCGCAAAATTTTTCTATTACGCGGAACTCCATCCACGCACCCCATTTTGCTCTATTCCTAACTGCTAGGCAGTATTCGTTTAGTTCATCCTCATTCCTTGCTCTACCTAATGTCCATTACTCCCCAGTCCAGTGGGGAACCCGCCAATGCACGACTACCAAAAACGACTGAAATAACTAAACAAACATTTGAAGTTACTGAGCAACGAGCGATAAAAATTCTCCTGAAGGCAACTTATGGCTGAGTTGCCACACTGGACATAACAGTTTACATGTGAATGCATTTTACAAGCGAAAACAAATAAATAGTAATCTTTCTTACCTGATTTGTTGAATTGCAATTTGGGTACACGCACTCTATTGATCTGAAAACGGAGATTTCAAAAAACGTGACGACGATTATCATGCACATTTTTTTTGTTCAAGTGGCAACCGCTTATAATTGCTGTCACATACTTCCATTTGAACAAATCTTCAGTGGAAATGGGTACGCTTCATACAGATCTGAAAGCAGTTTTTCAACAACATACATCCATCCATACAAAGCAACATATAAATGTACATGCACGATAAATATGTCTCGAGGACATAACATATGAAGGGGAAATTAAATAGCGTTGCTTTTCATCCTGCGTTTTCGTCCACCTTCTCGGTCTTGTGTTATGCAGCCACTTTCTACTACCCTATTCCAGCTTTTTCTCCGTCATTCCCGCGAAAGGAGAGTGACATACGGCGTCTAAAAATGGTTAATGATTGAACACAGAGTTCCTACCTATGATAAATTCCATGATTTTCAGTTTGCTGATTTAATGTTTCCCATGTATCTCACTCCAATTAAGTTGCCTTGAGAAATCCACACTGAACACCGAGGACGGTATTCGACGTAGGAGATCACGAATGTCCTTACCCTCTAATCGAGCCAATTGAGACACAATGGCGTCGTAGTAGCGCTCATCTTCCAGCTGTTTTTCAGATAAACGGAGCTCGTCGGTTGAAGATATTGTTTTGAAAGCAATGTGTTCGGCCTGTCTAGATATCGTAGCTGCTCGGTTTTCTGCCAACTACGCTGCCTCAGTTAGTGCTTGAACTGCCGCTTCATTGCACATGAAAAGTTTCTCCAAAGCGACCATAGCAGCTGGACATGAAGTGGTGAGTTGACGGCAAATCTTACCAGAAGTTCGGTTGAAAACTGATTGCCATACAGCTTCCTTGCTAGACGCCCGCGTACTGCAGCACTCAGCAACAAATACAGTTGAAACGATTGCCATTTGCTTTGGATAACTGCAAGAACTTGAGGGTGAACGTTCCAAAACATGGTCTGCGTGCTCGATGTTGAAGCCATGTGCCTCAGCACGGCTTCTAGTGGAGTTGGTAGTGCATATTCAGAAGCTACGAATGACTTGTCCTGTGCACTCTCTGTTGNACGTCGAGGTCCTGGCTCAGCGTGACGGCCTCAGCGACAACGGAGGAACCGAGCCGCGGAAAATGCAGTCGCTGTTGATCGCTTCAGCAATGTAATGATCAGCAATGTGCCTATGTGGAAACAGGATCGCGCACGATAGTAAGCAATGGAAATTTCCTGGGTCTGCCCTGAAACTCGGAAATGTTTCTGTAGGACATAATGTGCATTCCGTACTCTAGCCTGACCTCAGCTGAATCCTCCTCATGGCTTTTGAAAATTACCGTGACTGCCCCCGAAAAAGCTGCATACATACTAGAACGTTTTCGCCGTGGATACCATCGAACTCCAGGAGGCATAATCTTCCACTCTGATTGTTCCAAAGACGAACGTGAGAAGTTGCGAGCTGGTTACCTAACATGAACTACTCGGTTAGTCGTTCCCTTAGTTGACCTGCAATATCAAAAAACGCATCTCAGCTCAGTCAGAGTCGGCGATAAACCCACTGAGGGGTCCAGCGTCTCCCGAAGAATCCAGCCTATTGCCGATTCCAGCAACCTGCACTCATTCAGATTCAATTCTGACAAGTGTGATTGTACCAACGCCCAAAGCCTGACCAATAAACTAGGTGAAAGTCGTGCGTTTCGCCTCGCGAATGACTTTTCCGTCGGAATTATTGAATCATGCCTCTCATCAAAACCATCTTGCCCCTGGGCTTGATATAGCAGGTATGCTCCTCTTTAGGAATGATAGAATAATGGGCAGAGGGGGTGGTATTGCCTTTTATTTCCGCAACTCCTTCCGCGCTACTTCCCTGCCCCACCCAATTCTCACATCCATTCTTGAATCCGTCTGTACTATCCAACTCTGAATGATTGTTAGCTGGCGTAATCTATCGGCCTCCGTGCCCTTGCTCCGACCGCCACGATGCAATCCTTCCCGGACTCAACTATATTCCCTCCTTAGGATATGCACATATCCTAGTAAGGGGCGACTTTAACCCAACACAAATTAACTTTCAATCTTATTCGTACAAAGGCTCCGTTGATGCAATGCCCGCAACAATTCCAGTCGCAATTGCGGCTGTAGGCTTTGCGGAACATATGACTGCTTGTACAAGATAGCGCGAAGGCAATGCTTCTTCCCGTCTAGATTGCATCTTCACTAATGAGGAATTAACGGTAGGCAACTTAACAGTGGACGCCCCGCTCGGCTTAAACGATCACGCCGTAATAACTCTCAAAGTCATTCGTAGTGCTGAGCTTACATCCAAAGCAAACGTTCAAAAAGAAACTTCCGAAGAATTAGGGTGGACGCGTTAAACGCATACTTAGCTAATGCCTCGCGGTAGCAGTTTAACTTATCAGCCTGTTGGGGAAATGGGTGACCATTCGCGAAGCCAGAGATTGCTCAACACCATTCTACTCCACGACCGGCCGGAAACCGCAAAAGCAATTGCGGTCCCGAACGTTAGAAATGATCCACGCTAAACATCTAGCATGGGCTCGGCTTAGAATATTAGGGGATCTGCATGGTCATCCTCTATGCGCGACTTTGAAACCAATGCACCAAACTAATCGGGGAAGATCGACTATATTTTCAGCGACGCTTAACCCAGCACTTCGCCAATGATCCCAGAAGCTTGTATGAATATGTCGCAAATACTCGTAAGGCCAAAGCCGGTGTGCATCAAGCTAGCCGGTCCGCAACAGCTTAGATAGTGAAGCTTCTGAAGTTCCGGCTGACTTCTACAGCACTGTTTGCTAACGGTGTGCCGAACTGCTCCGTGGAAAAAAGTGTCAACACTTCTGGGTGAATCTCCGCGGCAGATACCACAGTGGATGCTGTGCTAATGAAACTTCGGGGATTAAACTCACCTCACAGGCCAGATTGTATATCCCAATTAGTCCTTGCCCATGGGGCTGCACAAGTGGCTGTCTCGCTAAACATCATCATCATCATCATCATCACAGACAGCAATACATCAGTGGTTCACACTAATGCTTAACTACCACAAAAGCATGCGCCAAGTATAGCAATGGCGTGCACGATACCCAAAACTAGTGGTGCCTAAAAACAGCCTGTGTTCTGCGCACAGCGCTAAACATCCTATCTACACAATCAATTACTGTAGGATCGGTGCCCGAAAGCTGGAAATTGGCGAACGTAACTCCCTTCTTCAAAGATGGACAGCGGAATCAGCCCTGCAACTCTCGTCCGACTATCCCCTTACACTGTGTGCAAGCTACTTGAAGCACTAGTCCATGATTCACTACCTGGACATCTTTTAATGCAAGCTTTCTTCTGCAGCGAGCGACATGGCTTCCTCCACTGCCGCCCATATACTACAAATGTGCTGTTAACTGTAGACCGGTGGATTACTGCTGCCGACAGAGGGGATTGTTATTTACCCCGACTTTGCTGAAGCTTTTTATCAAGTGAATTACCCTGTCCCATTCCACAACCTCTACCGTCGCGGTGTCAGGGGTAACCCTCTGCTGGCTCGAGTCTTACCTAGTAAACCGTTTCTATCGAGTGTGGTTGAGTTCCTCTATATCCTGTCAGATACCTCCAGCTGAGTCACACAGGGCTCCTTCATGGGGTTACCACTTTTTCCTATCTCCATCAACGATCTACCATCTGAAATGTCTTCAATGGTGCTGTTTGTCGACGATATTAAAATGTGGTGTATCTTGCGTAATAGCTCCGATGCGAGCACCCGACGGGCCGATATTAGTGCCCTTGACAAATGGTCTAAGTTAAGCTTCATCGAATTCAACACCAGCAAGTACAAAGATACGCATATCAGACATAAGCAGTTTCTCTTACTCTCCCGAAGGAGAACCGTTCTCAGTCACGGACAGAGAAAAAGAACTTGGCACTGCTGTGGTGCACAACCTATCGAGTTCACTCAATACCGAGGCGGGCACCAAGAAAGCTAATAACAAGTTATCGCTTGTGAAGCGTATGCTTGAAAGATTCGAGTGATCATGTTCCAATGACCTGCATAACATTTTCATTCGTCCTCACCTCCAGCAAGGGACCCTTGTTTGGTCTCCTCACTTAGAGGACAAACTTATTTCGGAAAGTGTTCAGAAGCGCGCGACGAAAGCAGTCAATGGGTTGACTGTAAAACCCTACCTTGAACGGCTTCAACAACTAACCCTCTTTTCCCTGGAGTGCCGCAGACAGAGGTGACCCCTAACCATCCGTGAAGATCACTGCTCACCTCTGTGGACACTAGGTCACTCAGACGGCACTCTTTGAAATTAAAGTCCGTACAGCGCACCTGCGTTAATGCGCAGTTTTTTCTCCGCTCGGGTCTGCAAAGCCTAGAACTCTCCACCAGAACACATAGTGAATACCACGACAGTGACCGAGTTCAAAATTCATCCGGATCGTCATCCTAACACTTAGCCCGTGATCTAGTATACTCTCCTGTGAACAGCCACATGTGCATTTTGGTCTGTCGAACATCCCACACCTAGATATGTACATTCACCCACATACACGCCTACGCGGGAAAAGACATTAGAAATACAGCGATTCCTCTTCCATTTTAAACCTCCGACACAATCGAGAGAAGTTGCAACTTGTAACTATCTCTTTGGGATAAACATTATTTCCTTGCAGAAACGCAGCTACCAAAAATCATCTCCTACTGACGTCCACCAACCATTGAACTCAGCGTATTGGTCGTTTGGGTTTTCTACCACTACCGTAGGCCATCCAGCAGCCTCTCATTTGCAACCAAGATAAGCACAAAACTTCAACTGCGAAGCGGATACAAAAGATAAACTACGTATTCCACTGGAGACTAATTATGGAAATGCTATATAGAACTGTTGGATGAGGTATTTTACAAACATACAGGGTGCCATAGAATACAAAGAGAGATCTCGAGGATCGTCAATTACCCATATAGCCGATAAATGTCCAAACAGGTTTGAGGGATATTCACGAAACATCAAATAAGTGAGAAAAAACAAAATATCGAGTTATTCCAAATCCGCGTTTCAGTAGGACTGACACCGATTAAAACAAAACACGAAATGCATATATGACACATAATATGATGGACAGCTGTGTCTTATTCTTTCTTGAGAACTTGTTGAAGCTAACAAAAATTTGAGCTATCAGGTGCGAATTATTTTTCGAAAATGGCGAAAGTATTGCATCGAAAAAATGTGGTGCTGGTTTGGTAGATCTAAACAGCACATGGAAACTCGGCTATGAATAGGAAGTCGAAATCTGATGGAAGGGAAAACAAATAACTCACACTAGATCGTGGGGGCACGTTGGTTCAGTTTTCCACCACACCAAATGAGGATTCTCACTGATACTACTTGCCGTGTGTCCCCCAGATTGTCACGATGTCACGACCGAGATAAATCCAACGACAGATAAATAAATAAATAGATAAATTTGCCGAACCAAACGATTGATCCCGCCGAATTCTAACTCTTCCAAAGATTTGTACGCCACCGACCCTGAACGCGAACAGCAAGCAGAACTCGCGAACTCGGAGGTGTAATATTTAAATTATTGATTATTCTGTGTACCGATTAACCTCGTTTAAACATGCGAGGTTGAAGAAGATGAAGAGGCATGAATAACAATAATAAACATGAAGTAGAAAATTGTGTACAAAACGCTAGACATGTGGTCTCCTAGGGTCCCGGGAGGGTGTTGGGTGCTGGTGGTGGATAAAAATGGGTATGACAAAAATCCCTGGGGGACCCATTGGGCAAAATGGGGGCTATCCGCAAAATTTTTCTATTACGCGGAACTCCATCCACGCACCCCATTTTGCTCTATTCCTAACTGCTAGGCAGTATTCGTTTAGTTCATCCTCATTCCTTGCTCTACCTAATGTCCATTACTCCCCAGTCCAGTGGGGAACCCGCCAATGCACGACTACCAAAAACGACTGAAATAACTAAACAAACATTTGAAGTTACTGAGCAACGAGCGATAAAAATTCTCCTGAAGGCAACTTATGGCTGAGGTGCCACACTGGACATAACAGTTTACATGTGAATGCATTTTACAAGCGAAAACAAATAAATAGTAATCTTTCTTACCTGATTTGTTGAATTGCAATTTGGGTACACGCACTCTATTGATCTGAAAACGGAGATTTCAAAAAACGTGACGACGATTATCATGCACATTTTTTTTGTTCAAGTGGCAACCGCTTATAATTGCTGTCACATACTTCCATTTGAACAAATCTTCAGTGGAAATGGGTACGCTTCATACAGATCTGAAAGCAGTTTTTCAACAACATACATCCATCCATACAAAGCAACATATAAATGTACATGCACGATAAATATGTCTCGAGGACATAACATATGAAGGGGAAATTAAATAGCGTTGCTTTTCATCCTGCGTTTTCGTCCACCTTCTCGGTCTTGTGTTATGCAGCCACTTTCTACTACCCTATTCCAGCTTTTTCTCCGTCATTCCCGCGAAAGGAGAGTGACATACGGCGTCTAAAAATGGTTAATGATTGAACACAGAGTTCCTACCTATGATAAATTCCATGATTTTCAGTTTGTCGATTTAATGTTTCCCATGTATCTCACCCAATTAAGTTGCCTTGAGAAATCCACACTGAACACCGAGGACGGTATTCGAAGTAGGAGATCACGAATGTCCTTACCCTCTAATCGAGCCAATTGAGACACAATGGCGTCGTAGTAGCGCTCATCTTCTAGCTGTTTTTCAGATAAACGGAGCTCGTCGGTTGAAGATATTGTTTTGAAAGCAATGTGTTCGGCCTGTCTAGATATCGTAGCTGCTCGGTTTTCTGCCAACTACGCTGCCTCAGTTAGTGCTTGAACTGCCGCTTCATTGCACATGAAACGTTTCTCCAAAGCGACCATAGCAGCTGGACATGAAGTGGTGAGTTGACGGCAAATCTTACCAGAAGTTCGGTTGAAAACTGATTGCCATACAGCTTCCTTGCTAGACGCCCGCGTACTGCAGCACTCAGCAACAAATACAGTTGAAACGATTGCCATTTGCTTTGGATAACTGCAAGAACTTGAGGGTGAACGTTCCAAAACATGGTCTGCGTGCTCGATGTTGAAGCCATGTGCCTCAGCACGGCTTCTAGTGGAGTTGGTAGTGCATATTCAGAAGCTACGAATGACTTGTCCTGTGCACTCTCTGTTGCGTGAACCGGAGAGCACCCATCCTGTTAATCCTCGGATGAGGTCAGTTGGACAGCAGCTCTCATGTTAGTGTGGGTGAAAACGGGCAACAAACCCTTTCCTGGTTGGTCACCAGGATTGACCATAATTGCGTGTTACTGGAATTGTATGATCGCATTCCGTCTATGTTGCACTGCAGTGGCACTTCCTTGCAAGCATTTCGGGGGTGCCGGCAGAGAACAGCACACAAACCGCGGATCAAACCAGAGTAGAAAAACTACATTTTCTATGAACTCTTTATTACAAATTCTCGGAGTGCCCATCAGTGTTCGGGGTCTTCTGGCAAATTGGGATATTAATATCTCATAGACTTCTGTGTCATACACCGGTCTCTCAATGGGATGTTTCCTCGTAAGAACCATCCAACGATGTCCTGCTGAACGGTACGTCCGGGAATGGTGATAGAGAAGCGCGATGGCTCTACAGGAAAATTTCATAACCAAGCTTTCCTCATCACCTTCAGGCGATTCATTTCCCGTTACTACATGTGGTAGCTCGGTGGGGCAAGAGGCGAGTGCGTTGGCAATGCTCGATTCCACCACATATTGGAGCGGCTCTTCATGGATGCCTGAATCGCAGCTTAGAATACAGAATTCATCTATCAAACTGGAAGATGAAACATTCGTTTCAGCCAGATGTGAACAACCATTCCTGTGATCCCACCTTGACGCCTGTCCACATCCAAAACACTTATTCAGCTGCATGAACCTCTACCACTTTCAATGGATAGCTGACGCTGAAGGGCGGTCTTTTATTTTCTTTCGAACGTAATCAATGTTGTGTGATGATGTGATGACACCCAGAAACATATCATTGCAACTTACAAACATTTGAAGTCGAATTGCCACGGGTACAAGCAATTATGAAATGTGATGCATTTAAACAATACGACAAAATCACACATAGTAAAGTGTGTGCGCTGGCATCTGCAGCTGGAGTCAAGATACAAAAATAAATGTGCAACATTCCAGATTACTGCGTACTTACCGTGGAAAACCAACATATATAATGCCCTATTTTGTCCAATAAACGCCCCATTTTGTCCCATTTAAAATGGGACTGTGTGCTGCTCGGGCTGTAGCTATTCGTTGTGCAGTGGAACGAAGAGTTGGGGCAACAGTACTATCAGCCAAACACGAGGACTCACGGTAGCTGTCCACAACAAAGTCCACCACACTAAATCTGATGCGTATTGCAAGGAGATTCTCCCTTTCAATAACAAGAAGATTAAAGCGAATTCGATTCCTCTGGCGTGCTAAAAGAACGTTGCCAAGGTTAGTCCACCATGACCACGACCGCGTGAAAGCATAGGGCGAAACGCGCGAGAACCAAGTGTGTATTGATACAAACAATAGACAGGTAGTTAACATGTACAATGAACGTAACAGGTATACATAATAGTGCGTAACAAAAAGAGAAGATGGTAGCAGACTCTACATAATTCCCCCTAGAGCATGAGAGAAAAGAAAACGCCCGATAGTTAGAGAATCAAACAGCGAGTCAACGATGATAATCTTCGCAGATTGTCTGCCATCTAACGGTTCGGCCGGAACGAGCGTGTGGTCTGCATGACTTTAGTTGAGAGGCAGGAAAAAGGGTATGGCCACTAGTTTCAAAAATGGGTTGGGTAAACTGAGGATAATTTTGTGAGTCTGTAGACGGATCTAGAGGGCGCTGGCTGAAAACATCGGCATGCTCAATGTCTGACGGACGAGACGGGGACGTTGAATGACGGTCAAAGCAATCAACTTTTAGTCTGTCAGTGCTCACCGTGTGATGTGTTTCGCTCTTGTCAATGACAAAATACTTGTCTTTACAATCAAGCACTTTGAAAAGATCATCATACGGCGGATGCAGAGGTGTGTTAAGTGAGCCAATGCAAACGAAAGCAAAAGGACAAGTTCGCAAATCACGATGACTTTGTTCTTAGCGCAGCGTTCTCCGTAGGGGTGAAGGTTGAACACGCCGCATTTGACTCTTTAGACTCCTGACGTAACTCGCGTCAGGACTCTTCAGGAATACGCAATGTACGACCGTACACGAGTTCTTCCGAGGTTCCCCTAATATCTTCTTTAACAGTTGTTTGCAAGCCAAACAGAGTAAGAGGTAGGCGATCGGACCATTTCCCACCCGTCGACGTTGTTATTAAAGATGATTTCAGCTGACGATGAAACCTCATGACCACATCTTTTGACGAGGGATAGTTCGCATTGGTCGGTGTGCGTTCGCATCCAAGAACACCAATCAAATCGCGGAAAAGAGCTGAAGTAAACTGAGATCCACGGTCAGTAGTGACAATTACCGGAACGCCAAAATTCGAAATACACCAATCGACAAAACTGCGTGCGATAGTTTCCGTTGACGCGTTGTTCAAAGAAACCGCAATGGACCATCTCGTAAATCGGTCCACACAGGTTAGATATTTGTAGCCGTTGGAAAGAGGAAGGGGAACAACGATACCAAGGTGGGCATATTTAAACGTCCTTCGGGTAAAGGGAAAGTTCCCGGAGTACTGATGGTGTGACAGTAAACTTTACCACGTTGGCATTCCAAGCACTGTTTGGCCCAGTTAAGAATAACCTCACAAATTCCGGGCCACATGCAACGCTCGGTGACTAGCTCAGCTGAGGCCCGTATGCTTGAATGTGATGACAGATGGAGGCGGCCAAAAACATCAAACCGGTGAGTGAAAGGAAAAAAACGGTCGCGATATACCGGTAGACATGTCACGCGTGAGTCAATATTCCGACTGGGCTAAGGGAATATCACGTAGTTTTAGAGAGGGGTTGGCACTGTGTTGGCAAAGTTCTGTGTTATTACCTGGGATTTCGCGAGGGAGAGAAAATCGACAACAATAGAAGACATTTGACTAATATCCGGACGAGACAAGGCGTCTGTGACGAAATTGCAGTGATCGTTTATAGAACGGCTTATCCCCGCTTCCCGGATACCTGTAGTTTGGAATATTGTAGTGGTCCCCTTGGACCCTTTCTGTGAGTGAAGCGCTTTGTTACCATAACGTGCTAGAACTCTCGTAACTATCCTGTTGCATTTATTCAATTTTTATCACCGATAACCCAGTGAAATACGCCTGCATTTACTTAAGCTAACCAAAGACTCGTTGTGACCACTGCACTGTCACGATTTTAAATTTTTCGTGGGAGGAAGAAGTAAGGTGGAATGCGGACAAGGTGACTTGCTGAACGAACGACATCCAGAAGCACTTTCCACTTGAATACTTACAAAAGTTCCGCGCATTTTTCTTAGTATATCAGTGGAGGCAAACACTAACTCACGCTCAGACATTTATGACTTCTCCATTCATTTGTTCTAGGTTACGAGTGAAAGCGAACCGTACCCTGCGCCGAAACACATGACTGCTGAATCGATTTGTCCTACCTTACGAGTGAAGGCAAAACATACCATATGCTGAAACACGGCTACACACAGATGGATGAGTGAAATCACTGAGTACAAACACGTGGGGCAATCAACATAAATGATCTATCTGAAGTCTGTTGAAAACGGCACATACCACCTTCGCATTCCTTCAGCTCAGAATGTGGCCGCTGGTTTGCCTGTGTTCTGAGTGTCCTTCTGGATGACTGAATCCGTGTGTCAGATAAAGTCCCCGTCGTCTTATCTACCAAATCTGATATCTACAGGATAACCGTGTACGCACGTGTGAAAGAACTCGGTTTCTTCAAGTATACCACTATTCTCAAACATCTCCTTGAAAACTGTAACATAGTTAATTTCCTGAAAATAAAAAATATCCTGCAACTGATTTGATGAACAACAATAGCATAATCGTATGTCCAACTATTTATTATTTCGGCATTCATTCACTAACAACCAAGCAACTACAACGGCAAACATACTGAATTTTAAAAATAACGTACTACAAGACCGTTTTTGATCGACGGCCAATCAAAACAAACAAATATGAGTCCGTCAAACAGATTCCGGCGATTTCAACTTCAGCGCCATATATCGAAGTAATAAAGCGGGACGTGCCGTAAAATTACTTTTTGCCTCTTGATAACGGAAGAAATCACTGTCTACGACTAGCAACCAAGCTGTTTCAGCGATGTACATGTGCTGCGAATATCCGTACGAGAGGTAGGAGTAGGAAATACCCCATACAAAACAGGAGCTGGAAGTTGTCAATGGTTGGTTAGTTTAAACTTTATAAGGCAGCATCGTGAAAAACC
The DNA here is from genome assembly GCA_008508345.1 of Paragonimus westermani. Lineage (NCBI taxonomy): Eukaryota > Metazoa > Platyhelminthes > Trematoda > Plagiorchiida > Troglotrematidae > Paragonimus > Paragonimus westermani. The sequence goes on from QNGE01006973.1 coordinate 17,932, forward strand.
TGGACATTTTCACTGGCATAACTTAAGAACTTGGAGAGAACATTGTGCATGGCAGAAACGAAAATGAGCTGGCAGAGCATTGTTCTAACCTATCGGTCATTGTTGTTTTCTTTATCCGGCAATGAAGTCAAAACTGGTGAAGACTGTCAGGAGGAAGATGTGCATCAAATTTTTTTTCCGGTATTAGTCACTTGGTTTGTTCCACATTCTGCTGCTTCGTTTTGATAAATGATTTTATGTTAGATACAGAAGCGATGGTGTTTGTAAATAACTTACCGTTATGTTCTAGCGAGAGCTAGTATTACACAGTATCGGTTTCATTCTTTTTTGTTTTAAGTGATGGGTCAATCATAAAGCTTCAATTAGTTGTTCACAGATCGAGATTCGTTACATTTCAACAAATTTAGCGGTTACATGAATAAATATATGAAGAACTCCAGTGTGATGTACTTGATTGTTTCGAACGCAAAATCAGGCAGTGGACGCTTGAAATGTAGGGATGTGGGTTTGCGCACTATTTAAATTGTGCGGCAGGTATCATACAGGTGAACTGAATACAACAACTAAAGGGAGAAAGGTATGGTTTATCACGTGGTCAGTGGGCTGAGTCCACATACATTTAGTTGTTTGTTTACCATGACATGTTTTCGCAACCACCATTTCGTTATTGAGAAGTAAATTAACTTAGTGTTCAGTTCTTTCGCATAGGAGCTCAGGGACGATATATATGTCTCCCTGTTTAATGCACACCCCACAAACTAGCAATTCATTGTGAGCGAAGTGGGGAATTCTAGTCATTTGTTTGAGTACAAAACTCTGCCAGTTGAGTAAAAATAGCACGCTACCCACACACTTCGCAGGCGCACAACGATCTTGGATAATTGTTATATTCGTCATCGTCTGGAACCACCTACCATGAATGAGTGGTTTTGCCTGCTGTCTCCCCCCGGAGTGTTCAGTCATGTAGAAATTAGTGACGCTCCATGTTGCCAAAGGCGACAGTAGCACATATGGGTGCACATGCTTTGCGTGAAAGTAACAAATGCCTTTTCTCAGATGATTTTGATGTGGCCAAAGTCGAAGCCACATACTTGGCGATTCACCGTGGGCACTTGTAATATTTTGCATTTCCTGCCACATTTTGAAGTTATGCCGGTATTTTTTATCCCGGCTGGCATAGTGTGATGAACATGACTGACATGTCTTCTTTCCTTTTGTTAGGCACTTGTTTTCTTCTGCTTATATTTTGTACAAGTGAAATCATACAATTCAACAGTATACGTTCTGTGTTATTATGCCTGATAGTGTTTTGCACTTCATGTACGTTCGATCATCGTCCTACATAGTTCAGTCCCAATTCCAACACCTGGAACCGCGCTGCCGTACTATTTACAATGTTCACTGGAATGGGTCAGTTATCTGGCAATTCAAATGCTCAAGAAATGGAGAATTATTTGGAGAGGTTTGACTATTAGCGCCCAACAAAAACTGATTTGGATGAGAAGAAAGTTGCTTTTTTCTACGCTTCATTGATATGGAAACTTATGCACTAATTAAAAACTTGGCTTTTCGGGAGTCACCAGTCGATAGTACTTGTCCGGTACTAAATTAGCTACCCCTACAACACTTCAAACCGGCCAATTCTCTAGTGTTCGAAAGGGCCAAGTTCAATTTGCTAGTCCGGTCAGAATTTCAATCGGTACGTGATTTCCTCCTACGACTACAAACACAATCAGCTGGATGTGAATATACTGCATCCATTTAGAAGATGTACTACGTGATCAACTGACTGCTGGTATTAACTTACCAGAGTCACAACGGAAACTTCTCTTGACCATGGTCAGAACTCTCAGACTATTCGTTAAGTATGTGAACAGTATGAGGATGTAGAAAAGGTGACGAAGACTACTGGGGTTATTCTAGGCAATTATTCCAAGGACAACAATCCATAGCCGAATCAAGATAACACATTCAAACAACGCACCGATTTCCGTGCATTAAGATCATGAAGGAAGAAATCCGAAATCGATTCCACAATAATCTGGAAAATGCGCATCATGCGGACGCAATCACTCTGGATATTCGTGTTTACCAAATCCACCACACCTTGAATAAGCATTCCTTGGTGGTCTGGATTTGAAAAGTTCAGATATTCTGACTTTCGGTTCTTCAAGTGCTTCTCTTAATTTAGGAATAGCTTTTGCGTGATTAGGCATGATTATGCGCCCGTTTAAACGCAATAATGATTTTTACTCGTGTTATACTTTCTTATTTCCGGGCTCAACCAGAGCCTGCACTTTGTCATCCAGTACTAGTTGATCCATCTTCTATGCACACCTTGGTGTGAATGCCCACTTAAACGTGTGGCGCGACCACCGGACCAACATTTTGCAAGTGAGTGTAACAGATTCTCCTCATCATTCCGTTGTAGATTTTTTCAGGGTCCAAAAACGACATTGCATGAGATAAGTTACCGAGCCTGTTGCTTCAGAATACACGCTCACTGGCAAACAAGTTGATATCTCTAGACCTTTTGTATTTCTGACATTTTATTATTCTAATTACCGAATCTCGGTGGACCCCTGAGACGTCAAACAGTTACATGTTATGGATCATCATATGTTTCATAAAACTCATGGCAAAAAGAGTAGTGGAGGATGTAAAACATACTTAAAAGAGCAACAACCCTCAACCACATTTGGTGAACCTTGCCTTGACATGGATGGTAAATCATTGTGGCTGTTATCTTCAACCCATTCTTGCAAGCTGCTCTCAGGATGCATCTGCGGATCACCTAACGTTACTTATGGCGACGTGATTGACCTTGTTAACGAATTCAGTTGTCTGGCAACCATACAACAAGAGCCGACTGGCAGAGATTTTGATCAGCCTTCCTGCCTGAATCCTTTTCACAACCTCTGCAAGTCATGCTGAGTTTCTTGCGAGTATCGGGAGAGTTGATGGCGTGAGAACGCTTTAGCAACCACTTGATCAGACCACACACATCAGACTGCAATTTGACACCGAGTATCTCATCTGCTATTGTGTGTATATTGGACCACCTCCTGAGAGGTGATAATAACGTAGACACATTTGTGTTTGACATCAGTCCTGTTAGAAAAACGACCGCCATACATTATAATTAGGTTGAATTTGTCGAATGGAGTACGCTTACCACGTGACTGAAGTCTTGGAAGTGGAATACACTTTTTCTTAACTCCTGCTATATACAGCAGTCGGAATACTTTGTCAGCAGGATCATCTTGACCCCATAAAGACGATGTAGGAGTCGCAAAGTTTGGTTGACCCGAGATGCAGTCAAGCAAAAACGCACAGCGCAAAGGGGTTGAGAGTGTGGGTTAACAAAATCTTACAGCGGAACGCAGAAAAATGTCATGAAGGGGACTTTCCTGCCACTTTAGGTGCGCTTTTGGTTTTTCAGCCTTCTGATGGTAAAGAAAAATATACCAAAACTACCCATCCATGAGGGGCGTTCACACCAGTGCATCTTTTGTCCGGAATGCGTTATAGTGAGTACTGGTGTAGTCAGTGAAGCGGTGTCCTCCGTTGACTACGATGTTCTGGGGGTGAGGCTGTCAGTGGCATGGCCATAAAGTGTGGAGCAGCGTTGGAGGTTTGTTCAGTCCTGTCGAGGTAAGCGAATTTCGAGCAATCAGCCTCAACTGTTAAAATAGCTGCCTGGGTTGAGAGTTTAACGCTGTTGTGCGCTTTATATGAAGTCACTGATCACGCTGTCTTTCCTTATTTGCTCTTTTCTCGTTAGTTTTTCTTCTGAATACATTTGGAATCTTCTTGGTAGTCATTGTCAGCCTGCTCTGCAGAGAATCACACGACCTTTCGAATTATGCGGGCAACAGATTATATCTCTCACGAACGTTAATCACGATGTAACACTGCACCTTGATGGTATTCACTTGAGGAAACTTGTCCATGCGTAGTTTCTTGTTCCGTACTTCCCAATTTTGTACGAAACTTGGTCTAATTTGTGTCCTATCGCTTCGACATTGCGTGGCTGTTGTGTTTGATTGTGCTCACATGGATCGTTGATTTAGGGACGTGCATATTTGATGGATTTGATGCCAAGGGTCCTGTTATTTCCCATTTGATTTTTTAGTAGTCTTCTTGCAGTTCAGCACCTAGTTGATAAGTAACTCGATTTACGACCGTCTTCCGTTTCGGATCTCAGTCGGTTGCTGAGCAGGTTCGTAATTCACGGACGCTGACTTTGCTACTGACGCAGCTGTTCTCAATCCGGCCTATCGGCAGGTTTTGCGAGCAAAATAAGCGTAGCCCGAGGAACCACTGGACATGTGGGACCGACATTAACCATGTGACAAACACTTCGACGCTCGAGTACCTTGAGATCACCTTATTAATATGGCTCGAGCAGACGCTAATAATCGTCCGTTGAAAAAACACTTGTGTGCATTCGTGGAGATCTTCCGAGGAAATGGCTCCGTGGCTTCGTTCGCGTGTGCCTGCCGGTCGGAGACAGTGAGCGGGTAGTGTGCGCTGCTCAAGATAAGAAGCATCGTGTCAATGAGTGTCCACGGCAGACGAAAAGTAAACCCCAAAAGGACGTCGTTTGACCGCGAAGAAGCTTGGTATGGGAAATATGAATGTAGGCTTTGGAAACCGCGCTGATGCCGGGTGGAAATAGTGGCAGGGCTCCCGTCTAACCGGATGCGTCGACGACGTTGAGGGCTGCTTTTGGCCGTCGTCGACCGTCTGGTTTGCGGCCGGATGGTTTGCCATAGTGCAAGTGCAGTGGCATTCAAGCGAGTTTGACGTCTACGCGAAGCAGCCGTTCTTAATTGGGGATCGCGATCGGTCGTCACCGAAGTCCGTCAACCGTGGAATGCTACCCAGTGCCTAACTACTGTAAACGTTGTGGTCGGGACACATGCGAGTTATTTTAGCATTCAACACTGGGTGGAGGTTCTTTTGGAGTAAGCTGCGCGATGAAAGGAAACACACCCCATGGCGTGAGATTTTTGAACATGATCCTAAATTGTCCTCAGTGAAAAACATAAGACGGTGTACGTGTGCTCAAATGGACCATGTACACCAATCAGGGAAGCTGAAATGTGTGGCGCAAAAGATGACAAAACCCTATAAGAAAACCCAAAGAAATACGGTCACTGACGCACTGAAATCTCTGCCCCAAAGTACACCATGTACACTAATCAAAATCGGAGGAAGTCGCCGAAATCACACCGAGGTAGACAAGTTCTGCTGCCATGCACAAGGAAAATCAACCAACGGTGTGCGAGCGAAGTTTGAACAAAGTGAGAGGAATTTGATTAAGGAAATGAAGGAAATGCAAATGGTGCAAACACTGGTAATCGACTATCGAAGTGAATAGGAACGAACTGTAACATAGGCTGAACAAGTGAACTTGGTTCGATTGCGTCTATGCGGTTGATGGTTGCAAATTGTGTAAACATTGGTAATCGACTAGTGGAGTGAATAGAAACGAATTATAACACAGACTGAACAAGTCACGTGCACTGTCTGGGGAGCTCCAAAGTGACCATGGAAACGCTGTTCGTGTCCACAGATGAACTCGCAATGGGGTAGAAGTATGGCGGCAATGGGCTATGGCCACAGTTGCGCAAGAATTCTCGAAGACCCAGAATGTTGTGCCATTTAATTGTTTCCTCGCCATCATTCCCAGGTCGGTGAATGCCGCCACCCCGGAGGATCTGACGTACGTTTTCCTGAAGGCCTCGTAGTTGGCAGCGGGGATGTCCAGAACTCCACTAAAGCTTCCGGTCCATCGAGGAACGACAGGAAATTCTTCCAGATTCCTGCCGAACGTTTGATGCACATGCAGGGAATGCCCGCATGGTAGAGGGTACACCACTGAAAAGGGGCAATCACAAGCCCACGTCATAGTACTGACGTTGTACGCCCGGTCGCGGTCCATCAAGCAAAGCCCCGCTTGAGTGATGCTGAACGTTAGGTTACTGTTGTCAGTTAAGTTTTCCGACATTAACTGCACCGCCTTAGGGACCAAACGACCACTCAACCCCACGTAATCCGCACGATTATTGATGTGCGGGTAAAAGCGGCGGGCAGACATTAGATGAGCCTGGCGGTCGTTGATTACACGGTCGAAAATGGTTGTGGCGCGCTCGATGACCTGCCACATTCGTATCTGTATGTTCAGACTGTGTCGTTTGATTCAATGCTGCGTCGCCTCCATGAAATTGTTGTCTCACCTGCCAAATTTAGGGATTTTGGGGCTTCGGTTGTTGGTCCATTTTCCCGATCTCCCAACGAGCCTGTTCATGAGGTACTGATTTTTGAACGACGAATCGGTGGTCTGCATAATAGCTAATGTTCCATCGGCTACCTGTCAGCATTGAAATCAGAAACCACTCATTCACAGTGCCTTTGGAAGTTTTGTCGCGCATGTTCCCCAAAATGTGCACTCGGCACAGTAGTTGATGGACGTGCGGCATTTTCTGCGTAATTGCCCCGTGAATGGCCGCGCTGTCGTCCAGGATCATCGACCTGGTCTTCACTGGTCTCACCAAGAGAAGGAATTGACGGATAAACATGGCGACGGCTATGGTGGTTTCATTTGCAAGTCAACCGAAGCACACCGGTAACCCCATATCTCTCAGGTCTATAGCAGCTAAAACAAACAAATCATATCGCTACTTACATCTCTTGTAAGTGGCGTCTATACCGATTACCTCGGGTTAACGCCAAAAAATTCTGTCTGTTCCTTCTTCATGGATATAAAAGGTGTCAGACGGTTATCATCATCTACGTTATAGTAACACTTACCAGTTGTGTTTAGTTGGGCATGCAAGCGACCTAGGTAGCGAACAATGTCTCTCTTGGAGAATAAACGTGCTCTCAGGTTGCATACCTCCTACGTCGTTGTCTTATTGTCGAAGTGCTCCCTGATTTATTGAGTAATGTTTAAGGACGCTGTGCCGTTGAGCAGCCACGGTCGAATCTCGTTGATTTCTTTCTCGGTGAGGCGACGCCTTGAGGCCTCGTATTTTGCAGCAACCACGTCGTACGGATGATTGTGCAACATGACGAATTTCGTTACCCGAAAGTCTCCGTCGATGTTCCGGTTTACGTTAAAATATGCCGAGCATCCGGTTTGAGCGCTGGCCCACTCTTGAACACCGGCCGATGAGCGCAATACATGCGCCCTACGTACGCATTCGTACACCCGTCTCCTACGATCACTAAAAGTGGGTTCGGTGGATCGAATGCGGTACGAAGACCCCGATCGAATTCCGAAGCGCCTAACATCCACCCCAACTTTATCCAAATTTGGGAAGTGCCGTGGAGACTCGAGATTCCAAAAACGTTCCTGAAATAAAACGTATAAATCCACAACAATTGCGCTCATGATTCCAGTTCGGGAGAAGGCGTCCTTCCGACGTGAACTGCACATTTATTGCAAGTGTAAACTGTCATATCTACACTACGCACTGAAGTAAGAACTGAAGTGATGCAAGAGGAATCTTGTGTATCCTAGCCGAGGCAGCACGAAAAGTGCATTACATCTACTAATGAACACAGTTCACTGTGGGCGGATCGATGAATCAGCAACAAACCAATGAGGGAAGGATAAAGCATGTCTGGGCAGGCTAGCCAGGGTGCGCACGTGAACTTTGCAACCGGCAGCTGCGCAAAGAGAACGTCACGTAAGTGAGTGATCGTGTGTTTGTGTGCGTACATGCACATACAGGTACGTACTGTGGATGGACAGCACACCTCTCCCTGTTAAAGAAAGGTCACAGGTGAGATCGTCTGTAGGAAATTATCCGAAGTCGCTGGACGTGTGCGTCTTGAATGTATTCCCTCAGGATTGCTCCCCTGCGGCGGTGCATTATGTTGTTCAAGTTCAGACGTTTTACACTTGGTATAGAAAATGTATAATATAGTATATCCAGAGGCAGTTCATAATTGCCTCTTGCGTTGTTTTCATTCGTTGTGTATCTGCGTTTGATATGATTGGCATGACTTCTGGTTGCGCCCACCTGGCTGTCCACTGCATACAATACGTGGCCGATTCTCGTTCTCACGGCTCCCGGGATCCAAAGGGTTAGCTTGCTGCCTGAAGTCACGAGTGTACGCCAAATCACCAGGGAGAAATACGCGCATGCGAGTCCCATGGTGCCGATTAAATTGATTGTCCATTCTGTGGTTGGATTCGTTCGAAACCATTGACAGGAGCATGGCATTCAAAAGAGTTCGCATCTTCCGTCCCAGGAACACTTCTGCTGGTGATTGATTATTAGGCAATGCTTGGTTTGGCGTTGATCGATATACTCGTATAATTGTATCTAACATTTTTAATACACACCATTCTCCTTGCAGTTTCATCAAAATTCTTCTAAACGTGCCAACAAAACGTTCAGCTTGTCCACTCGCCTGAGGATGATAAACGGGGCTTCACATGTGTTGCACACCAAATGAACGGCAAAAAGTAGAGAATTCACCTGACGTAAATTGTGGCCCATTATAGCTTACCATCGTTTCAACAACCCGAAAATGTGAGAAATAGTCGTAGAGACACTTTATTGTGGTAGCTGTCGTTGGATTCTTTAACATGCAAATTTTCGGCCGTCCGGAGGACGAGTCGATAATAATAAGATAATACTGATTATTAGTGGGCCCTGCGTCGTCAACATGTATATGTGCGCCAGGAGCGGAAGAGATCGGCCATGAATAGAGGTCCACTTTGTAGCGACTATAATAAATGATATTTTGATAGTCGCAT
>QNGE01006974.1:0-26693 GCA_008508345.1 Paragonimus westermani
GTTTCACATCTCTCGTCACATCGACGTCTTACATACGTTGATGACACTCTTCTCAAACGACAATGGCAGCCTTCTAAAGGGGAACGGTAGGTCTTCGTGTGCACGGTCTGTGACCAACGAACCTCAAACCACCCTGCAGGATTCAAAGTTCTGCAGGTATATTCATGCTTCAGGTGGCGACACTGAACTGGAAATTCTCTACTTCTCGGACCCCAACAGAAATTATCACAAGACCGTCATCTTACTGGGCTCGTGGCAGTCTTCCAGATGTATGTGCTGTGATTTACTGGCGAGATCCTCAGACATGCTGAAAGTGCTCGCAAATTTTCCCCTCAAATTGTTTTGTTTAATCGTTCGTCCATTGCCCGAAGTCAGCATTCAGACGAATTCCTCCTGTCTTCAGTCTGACGTCGTTATTCTCAACGCTGTCCAACAGTTAGGCCACGAACAAAGTTCGTGGCATTTCCATCTTCACCAATCCTCAGTGCCAAGGAATAATGAACCCCTTCCCCTTGAATACAGGTGTTTAAGAGTGCACCTTATTCTCCATATAAGCTACACACTCGCTGAGGCGCTCAATCGTCATGGCTTCCACCAAATTCCATGGTTGTGGAATTGATCTTGGATGTTAGGGCCGCCAGTTGAAAATTCGTAGATTTATATTGGCTATGCGTATGTCGTATAATTCCTCAGCTGCTAGACTCGTTATAATTGACAGCGTAGAGATGTTTGCCCAGGGGTTTGATAGAAGTATGGCTGTCGGGTAGAAACCGCTTAGTTTGCTTGTGATGGAAAACGCCAATGAGCAAATGGAGACCGTTCGGTCAAATGTTACTGGGTCACTTTGATGGGGACTAGCAGGAGGAATCATATATCAACGCCACATAAGGCAAACGCAGTGATGACTTCACCTTCTTTTAAAACAAGTACGAATTGAACTTTTCGGAACCAATTAGTTTTCGTGTGGCAATGTCCGTTGGGGATGGATATGCGTTCGAAACTGTGATATCATCTACCGCGAAACGCTGCCTTCATTATGAAATTAGCTTGCCGTAGAATTACGGTTGCTCGGTGTCGCTCAAGAGTTACCCAGTCTCTTACGAAAGGTTGATGTCACTTTGGAGGAAGTTTGCAAAAGACCTCATAATGCGTGAAGTATATACCGTAGCTGTAGAAAATAATTTGTTGAAAGTATGTATCAAGACTGTTAAACTTGAAAGGCTGGATTGAGGGGAGAGTTTCCTGCAGATCTCAAGCCCCCAAACAAGCGAGGAAAAATCAGTCGTATTCGACTGTGAAAGTAAAAATCAAGCTTATTAATTGAATCAACAGTTGCTGAAGGGAGCCAACCTTGTGAACAGTTCAAGCGATATTCTGTTGAGATCCAGAGTGGGACTTATCGCAGTGGTGGCCAATATTAAGGCCATGTTTCAATCAACCAAGATCCCTGCGAGTGACGAGGACTGTCTACGATTCTGTGGTGACCTACTGAACAGCTCCATCTAGAACCAGCTGTATCTCACATGATAGTTTACCCGGTTGGGACTACATCTTTTCCCGGCTGTGTCAGTTTTGTACTCAGCAGAACTGTAGAAGATCGCATCAAGGAATTTCCCCACTCAACCCTGTTGGCTTTGAAGGAGAGTATATGCCGATGACTGCCTGCTCAGCTGTGACTCTGTGGAAAAGCTCGAAGCCTTGCCTATCCGTTTATATCAGTCGCGTCCAACAGCAGCTTTGATTTGACCAAATAAATGAGCAACGACAGTCGAGTATTGCCAATTCAGTCAACTGAACCTGTCTCTAGTGATTGTGCGAACCTTAGTCTGTAACCTTGCTTTATGCATTCAACTCCCGGAATAACGTGGAACGTATGCGGCGATTATATTGCTTAAACTTAGGTCCGATCCGGCATATTAGATGGAGTCGTTAATGGTCTTGCGGCTGACTCATTCTACAACCAGGCGGTTTACCGCAGCAAATCGTTTATCCATAATGCATCAATGGTCATCTCCGGTTCGGTGGAGTTATGTTGAGGCATTAGAGATTCTCGAGGATTTAGCATTAAGAGGAATACGCGTAAGTAGTGAACTCCAGCTGAATAACTGGATTCGTGAGCCCGACTTTCTGATACGAAAAGAATCAGGAAGACCAATTGTAAAATAGACATTAGACAAAATTTCGAGGGAATGGCTTAGGAAAGACGTCATTTCTGTTCAACGCTGTCAAATGACAAGTTTGATGTTTGATATGTCTACCAGCCGTGCTAGTTGGAAAAGTCTGCGACAGATAACAGCTATTTTGCTACGATTTGAAAAAATTTAATGTCGAAAGTTAATTGTATGACAAAAGCCATGACATTGGGACCCTCGAAACCTAGTGATGTCCGAGAGGCCGAACTGGAAGTAGTGCGAGTGATACACCAACCTCATTTACTAGACAATATGGAACCGGTTAAAACCGTACAGTGAATGAGTCTACCAGATGTTTCAAAAGTCTCGCGAGTCCGCTCAGAAATTTGTCCAGTTTAGAACGTGGCATCCTACGAGTTGGAGGGTGGTTGAACTGGTCTTCATTGCTATATGATGCAAAGCACCCCAGTTTTTCAGCGGCTGAACACGTTGTAACTCGTTTACTTATTTTATGCCATCATGAAAAATTGAGCATGTTGGAGCATCTTATGTACTATCTAAATTTTCCCAAAGATACTGGATTTTTCTAGGAACCCCGACTGTCCGCAGATTGCTGCAAAATTGTGCAGTGTGCGATTTGGAACGCCAGGCCATGTAGTCAACAGATGGTGCCCACAAATGATGATCGTATCTGGGTTTTCCAACGGGCGCTAACCTAGGCGGACATAGATTACATCGGTCTTCTCTTTGTCATTCATAAGCGAACAACAGATAATTGGTGTGGAAGTATTTTTACTTGCTTCTTGGTGAGAACAGTGAACACAAAAGTGACACGAGCGATGGGAACAGATATCTTTTTGCGTGCTAAAGTATGTTTTCTAATTCTTGCCTCCCCATATTCTCCCGTTTGAGATTCGGAGGTTCTACCACAACGATTGTACCTTGTGAGCAATTTGGCCTGTGGTTAGTCATACTTCAGCTCCGAAAGGCTACACTACCGCTGGAAGGCATATTGTTCATCCCGTTTGTTCTTTACGTTTTGAACACAGAGTACCAGGTTTGGTGATGAGGCTACGTAGTAAGAACTGTTATATTGCTTACAGTGGAGTCAACATTTGGTCAGGGGTTTAAGGATTCCTCCAGAAGGTGAGATCCCTCAAATTTTTGAATTCCGCAGAACTCGATTAGGTAGCGAGGTGTACAAACAAGGACGCTGTTCCGTAGCCGGTGGTCACAAGCCGGCCGCGGGTCACGCAGACGTAGAACTTAATGCCGGTTGAGTGACAACGTCATGAACCGAACCCGTCCGTTTCACGGACGTTGTCGTGCGCTAAGAAGCAGATCAGCCAGGGCTACGACTGTAGCCCCCTGGGTGCACCCGAGTGGGCACTTATGGACCGAATCTGAGACCTGCGGGCGGCGCAAGAACAAAGAAATGCCTGCAAGTGCTAAGGCGATACCGATCGGGTTAGGAAGTCGGCGCGTTGAGGAGCCGTGTGAATGGTCTACGCCGTGTCTTCACTATTTTGCTGGAGGATAATTCCATTATGGATCATTATCGGTGGAAGTGTGGATAATGAAGGCTACATTGTTACGTTAGAAATGACTCATTATTTCGAAGCACACGTCTCACAATGGGGGGAGCACTCACAATTTTGCTGCGATGGGCGTCTGAGAACGACGTGACTTTCACCGTGACGACATTGAAATGAAGCTTCAAGACGGTGGTTAACTTCAATGGTCGCATACAATTCACACTCAGCATGACAAGTCTAAGCAGACTGCGGAATAATTTCCAGTAACAACTCTTCTATTGTGGCGGAACTGGTGGATTCAGCAAGATAGATGGGGCTGATTGCATCGTTGGAATAGATCAACCACTGTTCATTAAGAAGTATTTTCATCGCGGATGTCACTTCCCAAAAGCATGGGTGCCTGGTGGCATAGGAATGGAAATGCGGGAGACGTTCATGGGTAGAGGAGACACGGCGACCTCCTTACCCATCATTCAAAAACTCCCGAATACGCCGGATACCTTGTTGATATATTTAAATACTAACCCAACACCATAATAATAACGGACGAATGGAGAGCTCACGGACCCATGGATAAAATAGTCCACTAGTAACACTGGGCAATAAACCACTTAATAAATTCCATAGATCCCGGCAGCGGGGTAATCCACGCGCAGAACAACAAAAATCCGTGGTCGTTTTCTGAGAAACAAACGAAATTCAGTCACAGCCACACCTTCAGAAGATTATTCGGTGTAAAGGAGTTCCGGGAAACGTGACTGACAAGCTGTTGTTCACTCCGTCTCACACAGGAGTGTTGTAAATGTCATAGTGCACGCCGATGCGTTATTGCACGCGTTCATCATTCCGATAACTGGGGTTTCACTGTCTGGGTGACTCGAGCTGCGAACAACTTCTAGGTAAGTATCATGCGTTCACACAGATAGCTGTTCCACCGGGGTGACTTAAACTACGGAAAACTTTGATAAGAAATGCAGCATAAATAAGGAAAGAATTGTGTTTGAACCGCTCAACAAATAATTACTGGTTAATTCCGTTGAGAGACATTATGATGCTGGTGATACACCATCGTGTGATTCGGCATACTTTAGCTCAACTTGTGTTCAATGGCACACCATCAATATGCCGATCATCTTTCAGGTGTGTTCACAAACTTCACTTGTGGTGCATCCCTTATTAAATTGAAATCCCCTACAACTTCTTCGGTCTGAGTACGCTGGTCTATCATTCTGGCGGTTGTCTGAAAAACTCTGTATCAAGCAACCACTCTTGCACATACTACGCGCTTCTCATCCCAAGTGATGCTCTTTCCACAGGATTATTATACAACTGTAGGTCCACACTGTCGTAGGCCCAAGTCATCAAGGATGTTGGACGGTTCGTTTGCGACAAACTTGGTGAAACATTCAACGACACCGTTGTTATACTATAACCCGATCATTGTATCTATCCTTGAAACAAACGTTCAAACGGAACCATATCGTTTGAAACGCGCAAACCACAATTAGGGCTGCAGTCGGCTGCAGTCAGGAAGGGGAAGCTGATTTCAGAGGCTTAACGGAAGCTTCCAAAATGTAGTAGTAGTGCACGAAAACGTTCCCCATTGTCTTCACAGAAGTAAACTCAGGCAACTGCACCGTGTCTTACTTTAGATGCCTCTCAAAATAAATGCAACTGAAAATCACCTCTCGCAAACTCCTTGGGTCTTATTCACGTAGAACCCTGCAGTTCACCAAGTTTCCGCGAGTGTTTTAACCAGTCGCGCCGCGCAGAGATATTTTCTGCACTGAATGGGTGATCCCACACCAGCCGTTTGCGGCACGGCTTTTGAAATTGTACCTTTCTCTTTGATAGCTCTAGGGCAGCGAAGCCCAGCGGGTCAAACAAGCTAGAGATGGCAGAAAAGATACTTCGCCTTGTGGATGATCTCGGAGGCAATTTGAAACGTGCATTGAACTGGTCCGCTTTGACGTCTCACTTGATGCCCAACCTAGGTTTTGGTGGCAACCCGTCGCCATTCATTTCTCCCATGCTTAAGGCGCACTCAGAACCAGCGACGCTTTCAAGGACTTCACGGTCATCTGACAACCACTCGGTTAAGCATTGTCCTTCAACGATCATTCTGACATACTGTCCCCATGTTCAACCGACTGCACTCGGCTTGCTGCCAGCTAGTTGATTAATTATGGAGAACTGTGGAAACATGCATATAAGAAAAGGTTTCAAGCACTTGCAGGATCATGTGGGCATAATGCTACTTAGCATAAGGAAAATGATCAAGGACCGTTGGTTTAGTGTCGAAGTGTTAGGCCCGGAGATGCTGAGGATGGAGCATCTCTGGGAGTAGCCTTACGAAGCAGTAGGTGATTCTGAAACACAAAAAGTGGCACAGAATGTCAATTAAGATAACGTAATTTTCATGGGGAGCCTTGCAAACATAAAGCAGATGGTCAAGAAGGGCATTCCACAACTTGCAAACTGACAGACAGAAAAAGCTATGACGGCGGTTGATCGGCTATGTTGAACCTCTTTGTTGAAAATATGGTCTCTCACGGAACTACTACTGGCTTACTGAGCATGGAACCACATGGACGGCCTGAAGAGTTGAAGATTGAAAATGTCGGGTTGAGGTTACCTCTTTGCGGGTGGAACTCTGATGAGTGTGGATTCGAAGCTGACCGTCTAACTTCTTGAGGCATATGTTACAGGGACAGAATGGCCTTAATGGCATGTCGCTGCACCGTCCCAACAAGTGTTTCATTCTACTGAGGAGAATTTGGACGGATCACACTCCACTCTCACGGTGAGGAAAGATGAAACTGTTGTATAGTGGTTGTAATCAATGAAGGTCAGACTGACAAATGTCTCTCAGGTAACACCGAAGTATTTTGGATTTTTCACATTAACCGCGACGTTGGGTGGGCTCAGGGGTGTGTGGTCCAGATTTCGTTAATAGTTTCTGATCTGCCTATCAATCCATTTCTTTCACTGAAATTTCTACTGAAATTATTGATTCTGACTAATAAAGAACTTCCCAATAGGACGGTCTTTTCTTCCGAATTCATGTCGGTTGCTCAGCGGGCTTGGAGTTTGCAGATGCTTGCTGCTCACAGGCTCGACTGTTTTCGATCCGGTCCATCCGCAGACGTTGCGAGTACACTGACTGTGACTTGACGGACCACCAAACGTCCGGGATCAGCAGAATCTGCGAACTTTGTGGCACAATCACTTACTGTTAACTGTCGCAGGCAGCATGACCTTCTTGTATGTGTCTTCTGGGTGTCTTGATTGAACACCTGAAAGGCACTCAAAAGGCGATCAAGTGAGAGAAGATGCCGTAGAACTTGTTTCGTTACAAACGCTTTTCGGCTTACTTTATAAAGGCTCTGAATAACAAACACGTCTTATTTTCAGATCGCATCCCAATGAAATCACATATATGCACAGCGGTATTGAAGTATCGGTAATATTTCAAGGCAGACGGCTCTGAGTTTCAAACACGCAGTGGAAAAACCTGAAATGCACACCATCAGGAAAGACCCATTTTTCAGGTGGTCGCTCCTTCTCCCCTGTGTGTGGCCATTCTGCTCTCTGTATTCTATATACATCGGTGAAAATCTGGTCATTCGTCCGATATTCAGAATCCAAATAAAAGTGGAATATTCTAAGCAATATTCGAGATAAAACAATATATCACTTCAGCTAAATCAAGAAGAATATTGCGCTGCTCAATTAATTCAAATGCTTGTTTGTCCACATCAACTGAGTGACCATCAAAATGCGAAGTAAACGTGTAAAAATTTGGCCAATTGCACAAGTTATCAAAACCCAACTAGAGTTGGAATATCTCCGTTAATATTGAAAATAAGACAGCATGCTGCTCTATCAAAGTCAGAGAATGAGATGGTTTGAATCGAACGGTCATTGGGCTATAGTCTAGGCTACCGATATATCGACAGACCGTTTGTAAACGGAAAAAATGTCGGAAATCAGTAAGTATTCACCGGTTTTTTAATAATGCTATATCAGACATTTTCAAAGTACATGGCAAGAGTGATTGCCAAGTCACTCAAAATCAATTACTGTGACCATTCAGTGGTTCATAGAACGAAAACCCACCGTCCTCAGTTTTCCATACAATATGCCTGCATATATCACGACGCGAACGGGTGGCCATTTCAAAGCCGTCCCCAAGAAATGAAGGTGATATACACTGAGTAAACAAAAATAAGCCAACAACTGCTCTAAATATACAACCGAAGTCTTCCACATTTAGCACGTTTGTAAATTTGCAAACAGTGAATCCGAAATTGATTCACTATTGAAATTGTCGGGTGCCTTACGTGAGACAGCCAGAAGACGTCGACCGTCTTAGTGTACTACTAAGGGTGGCCCCAAACATCATTTCAATGCTGCGTGAAGCTGCCGAAATCTTCTGTTGTTTGTAGGCATGTCAATATTTCTGTTGACGGTATTACTGGAAATGCTTTACCTGTCCTTGGCAGATGTAAAATTCCCCTCTCAGATATGCAATTCGTCCTTTCTACGTATATATTTTTCGCTAATAATTGTGGACCATCTAGCGTTGGTCTTAAGCGCATGAAGATTTCAAAGCTCTCTTTTGCACTGTCTGTTGGAAATTCTCAGATTGCGACTTTCGCGTCCGAATCTGTTTCAAATGTGAATTCGGTTACTAAAGAAGCATCTGTAACCGAGACGGCGTATACAGCGACTCCTCAATGTGTTTAGAAGAAGTAACACCATCATTTTGAACTGTCGCGAGTGCAGTGACTGAAGTTCATCACCAAACGCCGTATGCTACTGTTGTTTCACATCATGGGTACATTTAACAGGTAAAGATTACATTAAGGTTGCTCTGGATGACATGCTTCTTTGGTACTACTGCGGTTAAACTAGCGCTGGGTTTGAGCGAAGTACACTTTTAACTACAGTCGCATGATTCGACCTATCACACCAACCATGGAACTCCTTAGGAGAAAAAAGGGGTATGTGTGTCTAGTGCTATACGACGGGTAGCTAGGAGTTGTCTCACCACGCGCCATGCTATTGCTGTCTGGAAATCAGAAAAGCCGCAGTGAAACACTCGAATGACAGAGAGGGAGGGGCAACTCACCGTGTCATGGTATGTGACTGGTTAAAAACAATCTCACAACCAACGACTCTTTAGTAATACCACATGCAACATGGAAGTCGACTAACTAATACCACCATATCAGATCACGTTATCTTGTGAACGTAAATTCACTACAAACCAATAAAGTCAAAGTTAGCGTTTTCATGTGGGTATCGCAACCTTACTCGTGGCTGTATGGTCAGTCGCGCTATCTTCACTAGTGTAGTCTACACTCAGTAGGAAAACAACGCTTTTGTTATCGCCGTTGAGAACGCCGTTCAATCAGTCCAAAGCTTGTTCGAATTCTGAAGACCGACTGTAGTTTCCGTCGACATTCGTCCTCTTTGGCGGCTGTCGTGCGATCGTGCTAAAGGTTCTCTCACGTCTAACTCTCTAGCGCTCTTACTTGTTGCGTTGAAGTTTGATCGTGACGCTGAGCAAGTCAATAAATAAAGTTTGTTTAAAGATTCACTGTTTTNTCACGTTATCTTGTGAACGTAAATTCACTACAAACCAATAAAGTCAAAGTTAGCGTTTTCATGTGGGTATCGCAACCTTACTCGTGGCTGTATGGTCAGTCGCGCTATCTTCACTAGTGTAGTCTACACTCAGTAGGAAAACAACGCTTTTGTTATCGCCGTTGAGAACGCCGTTCAATCAGTCCAAAGCTTGTTCGAATTCTGAAGACCGACTGTAGTTTCCGTCGACATTCGTCCTCTTTGGCGGCTGTCGTGCGATCGTGCTAAAGGTTCTCTCACGTCTAACTCTCTAGCGCTCTTACTTGTTGCGTTGAAGTTTGATCGTGACGCTGAGCAAGTCAATAAATAAAGTTTGTTTAAAGATTCACTGTTTTCTCACTGTAACTTTCACTTTGCGGTAACATAATGCTGGGGGAAATTTTGGCGTGCGATCCAAAATGCTGGTATCGCGGCTAACTACTGAACTAATGAGAGCATGAAAAACGTTTACAGCACCGACGCAGTCAACAGTAATCTGGAGGCCGGAGAGGTTGCGCCGCCTATCTGTTAAGCAATGAAATGATAATAGGTGGAATTATGGGAAGAACGAAGGAAGAAATAAGGTAAGATTTGAAGAGTGGAAATGAAAATATTGATGGTACGCGGCGCTATATCCACCCCGCAGTTGGCAACTTGGCATAAGACATTCGTTCGATTGCCACTCGAATTTATTAGCTGAGTTAGCCAAGCCTTCCGTCGTCGTTAGCGCGTTCCGTGCCGGACAAGCTAGNCCGGAGAGGTTGCGCCGCCTATCTGTTAAGCAATGAAATGATAATAGGTGGAATTATGGGAAGAACGAAGGAAGAAATAAGGTAAGATTTGAAGAGTGGAAATGAAAATATTGATGGTACGCGGCGCTATATCCACCCCGCAGTTGGCAACTTGGCATAAGACATTCGTTCGATTGCCACTCGAATTTATTAGCTGAGTTAGCCAAGCCTTCCGTCGTCGTTAGCGCGTTCCGTGCCGGACAAGCTAGAATGGCCCAGCTGTGTCGTCTAACTAAATGTCCGCCACGTTCTACAAGGCTTTTTGCTAACGGCCTATGAAACGTTGGTGGAAAGGTCTTTGTAAAGGTGATGTGGGAAGCATATAACTATGTATATCCCTGTTTTAGTCTCCGAATCGCCCGTGAGATAAGGCAAATAATTTTACTGTCGACAAGCAGTCCTCGTAAGACACGGAGAATTGAATCCTAATTCTTTCCGTAATGTTTGGCTGGGTGGACTCCTGAGAATTTACGTCCATTTTTCGATACGGCGCATATGCTTGATTACTGACTTCCAGTGGTGGCATTATTAATTTGCCATGGACACTTGGGGACATATTGATCGGAAAACTTTTGAGAGCCCTAATGAGCACGGCTAGCTAACTAGTGGACTTTTTTTACTAGCAGCATAACGTCGCTATTCGAGGAGAGGTCCGACGTGGCAATGGTGTGAGGGCCATGCTCCTGGTGGACAGCAGCTAGATTACAGCCACCGATGCGGTATGTCCTAATGTTGTGAACTAAGAACGCGGGTGGCATGAGGGTTATTCATCCGGGAAAATCAGTACCCGGGTTGTGCGTCTCAACCAGACTACGAACAAAAACACTCATTTGCATACAACACTGATCTGAGGATGTTGCGGTCGCTATGGGCGCCAAGTATCAGTTCCTTCATGTAGCAAAAGACATTCCATGTGATGCTGTCTTCCACTGATCTCTCCCGTATTTGTCCGGCGGACAATTTGGTCCATACTGTCGCCTCACTACAGAATAGTGGTAAGGTAAGTGGTATAGTGCGACCGTCAGTCCTCAACATACTAACAGCGTGAGGATAAATGTTTATAGTCATTGACTTGAGAGCGTTGAATGGCGATCGATTTCGCATGGATCATGGATGCAGGGCGTCCGGATCTGTTTAGAAGTTCGTTGTGTTTCCAGCAGTGTGTGTAAAGACGCCAAAATTTTGTTATCAGCTTAATAAACGGTAAGATGCTACCCTACGTTGGAAAGGTTGTTGACGCATGCTAAGAGCAATAAGAGACGTAGCATTCAAACTTTATGGCGAGCCAATCTTGGCTTCAAATGGTCAAGCCCGCCAGTTACCCCGTGCGTGCGCAACGGAGGGTGTTGTCTGACCAGTAAGTAAAACTCACAGCATGATTTTAGATCATTCAATTGCCTGTTCTAAGTCTAAGAGCAAGGCATCTGCTAGTGAATTTTACTTGGCAGCCTTTGTCTACCGGGTAGCTTCAACCAGTGAGTTGGTCGTGCGCGAATGACTACTTCTAAAGCCGTGGCGTTTCGGTGCTAAGAGCAAGGTGGGACCTGAGTGAAAACTCATGGAATCGTCCTGTATGCTCCTCATTACTTTCGTCATGTTGGGTAATTAAGCAATCGGTCGGAGCTTACTTATGTTTGTTCTTCCTTTGTCTTTGTGGAGGAAAGTAAAGACGTCATGTTTCCGAGCGGTTGTAATACAACCAGAAAAATATTATCGTTAGGAAAAACACGCAGGTGGTTCCACCAGTTCATCTGCACATTCTTTCAGCACTAGCGGAGGTGCCTCAACAAGCCCGGTGAATCATGGACGCGTAGCAGAAGTGACTTGGTTTGTGTGTTAGTCAGGGCGAAATTAGAAGATGAGTCCGAAGGAGGAGTTGGGTCGAAAGTCGTGGCTCATAGGTTTGCAACAACTGCATTTCTGACGGCAGATGCATGCGGGATTCATGATTTATTTTGCCACCTCGGATTTATTGATTCAGAGTTTTGTGGGCCTCATAAGAGACGATGAAGCAGCTTTAGACCCGATCAGGGAAGACTTGTGTTCGAAGAACCTTTTGGACCGGTCAGCCCTGGATTTCGCAGGCAGTGATTGATGGACCCCGAGATTGATGCGTCCGGCTGTCGTGAGCTGAGTACGACAACATTCACATGTCAGGTGTGAGGCGCCACCTTCATCAACAAGAAGCACATCTCACAAAGTCCACTTCAGTTTCACTAGACTCTTGACCAGATATGTTGGTTCAACCCACTTGTGAACAAGACGGAAAGTGCACAGCGGGACGGATCCAGATATCGTAGTGTCCAGAGGCAATATCATATGCTCCATTTTTGTCTAACGTGCTGTATCTTCTAGGTGGTAGTCAACCGGCCTGGGATTGGTGCTCCCACATGAAAAGGTGGTTCTCCTGAAGTTGTGTTGAGCCAGTACTGAGCCGCAAGTGACGGTGATGTCACATTAAGCGAACCCTGGCTGTGATGCGAACGCTTGAACCCGATGGCGACCAAACTCGGACGATTTCCTCTGTGTGGTGCTCCACAGTAAGCACCAAGCTTAATCGGAATGGTCTTTACTCTGCTCTCCAACCTGTGCATTGGATGGCATACTCAGTGAGCCCCCATTCTGCACAAGACGGTGGAATACATTAGCTGCAATACCAAGGGTTGACTCACCGAGTGTACCATCTTGCTGAAGGTCAGTTACCCAGAACAATGGCACAACATCCAAGAGCCGCGGCTGCCCGTCTAATGGCACTGTGCATTCTTTCATCCCAATCTGGGGTTACGGGCATGTGATGAGTGAGACGTCCTAAACTTTGTCCACAATAGCTCAATTGGCAACGGAGCCGAATTTATACTCAAGGCTAGGTGTAGTTCATTACTGAGGTAGATTGATATGCCTTCCCTCTGCTGAGAAACCAATCTTTAGGGAAGATAGAGTGACCAAGGAGTCTTATCTGATAGTCGGATATATCAAGCGTTACTCACGTCTCTACTGCACCCAAAACTCGGCCTTTTCTGAGTCGACGTATCGTCACGATTACTGCACCCTCGAGGAAGGGTTTTAAGGGAAAAGCTCAATCGAACAAATACCACCGGCTGAAAGCGCGTAACTTCAAACAATTCAGATGAAAAACGAGCGCTTCCCGAGCGGGGTTGGCAGCTTCTAGGTAGGCTGTACCAGGTTCTTGACTATGTGGAGGCGAGGGTTGAGCTTGGTCTTCGATAGCTATGTCATTTTGAACGCGCTTGGGATCCTAGATGTAAAACGGTAACAGGTTTACTATTCAAATATTTGCCTTTTTGCATGAAGTCAGGGTTCGGATGGTTTTTTCCAAGCTGCATCATTTCTGGAGCACAGTGGATGGGGCATGTCGTGAGGGGAGTTATTCGCAATAGTCTGGAAGCCGAGGTGAGCCTCGAGCGTGGTGGGTGTGGACGGTGTTGGATAGACTGTGTTCCACCTCCGTCCGCGTTCAGTTTCAGTTTGGCGCTGGTCAACTTACAGTGGTTAATGTCCAGTTTGTGAACGAAAAACGGATCCGCCTCTTTCAATTCCAGTGGGCCATGTACGACCAAACCACACCATTGATTACACTAAGAAAGCTTGGGTTTGCGATATTTCGTTTGCCGGGTCTCCCCAACCATCCAAAGAAAGTCAGGTTCCGCTCTTACACAAGAATCGTTGAGCCCGAGCAGATGCCGTTGAAATAACATTCGTGTACTCTCTCTGATCAGGCATGACCCAGATTAGCCTGTCCCGTCCACCTGGGCGGTGCTCGCGAAGCCTGCATAATGTGGGGCAGTTCAGCATGTCCAATGAAGTGGATCGTGAAGAGAACTACAGTTTAGCTGTGTGTATTTTCTTTAAGAACCGCAGCGTGCTGAACCTTTCACGGCGTTATAAATAGCGGGGTTGCGTCTAGTTTACTTGTATCGATTATAATGAGTAATATTTCGGTAGTCTCATTCATCTGTAACTTTTCGGTGATTTCGGTTTTGCAACTACTTCTGCTTTAGTCAAGCTACCCATTTTGTATCACCCGGCCCAAAGCTAGAATCACAACTCTCACCGTGCCTCGCTGGCTTGACGAATCTCTCTGTACGCTCTACTTTCCGGGGTCGATAATAACACACGGGATCAACGCGCTGAGTGTTGGTTTTCCATTGTGGATTGATTTTCGATAGTGAACACTGACTAGGGTTTATGTTGTTGGATGAGTTCCAACAATTAATGAGCCCGTAAATTTCAAACGTTCCATTACGGCCGTCTCTTAGGTGATGAAAATTATCCAAAGGAAGTATAGCTGCCGTTAAACAGAGATAAAATGAGAAATCATTGAAATGCGGGTAAACTTTCAGTGGTATCGCCCAGAAATGTGTGAATCATCGATTTCCACGACAGAACACCGGGAGAGTTAAAAAGATTTGTTTTAGTCGACCGTAAATCGGTTTGTCCTTTATTTGGCGCCGAGATCGAAATTAGCGATGGTAGGTGTTTTGTCGGTATGAATGTGATATATTGTGAAGAATGTTTTCACGTGTGATTAATAGTTGACCGACGTTATCCTATAGTACATTTTAGGTTATGAATTATTTACAGGGCTTTAAAGATGTCTTTGAGGGTCGCGAATTTGTTAGCTTCAAGCAGTTCAGAAGTTGCTCAGATAGGTAAATGAAAGATTACAGTGTTTTGTACGTGCTTGGTTCAAGCAAGAAATCAGGCAATGGAAGCTTGAAATATGATCATCTGAGTGTGATTGCCGTTGAGTTCACGTGGTAGATGGCGTTCCGCTGTATAAAATAAAATCGAAGTAAAAGCGAAAGCCGTGTATCGCGACGTGTTTAGTGCGCTGGGTTCACATGCTTCCCATTTCACAGTTCCCGCGATACATGCTGCCAATCATGCTTTGACGTGGTTAGAAGAAATACCGGGTTGGTTGTTAGCTGTTTCACGTTGGAGCACAACCACGAGATAACTGCCTTGCTGTACGATGCACACCCAAGTATTTGTCGGTTCACAGACAGTTAAGTGAACGACTGGAGGCATTTTTCGAGCACAACACGCCAACTGCTAAGTTGAAGCAGTATGCTGCGAATGTTCATGGCAACAATTTAACTAACATGGATACTTGCAACATCCGTCATCGGTCGAAACCGCCAGTGATAAGTGGGTGGGTTAGTGTGCACTAATGTAGCAGAAAATCTGCCAAAAATCCTGCGTCTTATATGAAGAAAAACGGCGTGCTGCGTGTCATCAGAGACGATAACAATAGGTACACGCACATATTTTTCGCACGCAGAGAGCAAGTGCAGTTATTCGGACGGTTCGCTGATGTGGTAAACGTCACTGCCACTCATGGGACCAACCACCACAAGCAGGTATTCTATTACTTCATATTCGCCACTGTAGCCTGAAGCCGTATCAGTGCTTGGTTACAGACGGCATGGATCATGAACGACCGGTGATGTACGCCTATGTACGAAGTGAGAAGTACGCATCCCTGCGTCATCTGTTAGAAAAATTCCAGTAGGTGATGGGGGAACACATACGTGTGAGAAATTTTGTGATGGATAAGATGGCGGCCCAAATGCGAGCAGCACGAGTGGTCTTTGGGTGCGACATAATGTCATGTTACTTCCTTGTTCGGGCTGTTGTGAGGAAACATGCAAGTTGATGTAATAAACCTTATAATCATAGTTCAGACGAGTTCCTTCAGAAGCCGATATTTGTTTCATCGCATGGCCACTTGCAATAATTCTGAAGAAAGAGTGATCACCTTTGTCTAGTCATTTTGAAGGTTCAACCGGGATGTTGCAATAATCCGGCGAAGAGACCCCAGCTTTATGAACTATCTTTTGTGCAATTGGCTGTATATAAAGCCAAAGTGGGCCATCCATGCACAGTCGGATGTTGTTCACTTCGGAAGTCGAACGAACAACCGTCT
This sequence comes from Paragonimus westermani, assembly GCA_008508345.1. NCBI lineage: Eukaryota > Metazoa > Platyhelminthes > Trematoda > Plagiorchiida > Troglotrematidae > Paragonimus > Paragonimus westermani. Next base: position 16,037 of record QNGE01006974.1, read on the forward strand.
GAAGAATGCGAATGGACCACCAAAGAGGCGCACTCGTACCGGAGATCATTTAACCACGGCCATTAGTGAAAGTTGGTCCCACTGTGAATGGTTAATGCGGAATTTGAAATGCAGTGCACCTACGCTTGCGACCGCCGAGAGGTGGTCAGCGTAGACGTGTACGTCAAGAATATACTGTCTCGACTGGCAACGTTTGCTAGTCAGTTTGTGTTGAAGCATCTCAAGGGGCGTGCTCCCCTGCTACAATTCAAACGGTTGGACGAGTTCAAGGTAAACGTACTTTATGTAACATCACTTGGTAGCTTCGAGTAAGTCACGATGGCATACAGTATACCGTGAACATCAGTGACGACACGTGCAAGTGCAATTTCTATAATTCCACTTGGTTAACATGTATTCATATGCTATCCGTACTCAAAGAACACTTCTACCCATAGAGTGCGTTGTTGTTAACTATGACCGCATTTGCTGTAGGCCGCTCCTCAATCCATCGACGATGGCTCGCTGAATACAACCTACCCAAAAGCAGTATGTTCCGCCGAGAGGTGAAGGTCGCCGACAGCGAAACATTTCCACTGGATTAAAAATTGTTGCATCACTGGTTAGCCAAGCTGCACGATATAAGCCCCAGGACAGGAGGCCGCGTTTTCAAGGCTATGATAGCTTTCACGCACCAGTCCACTGAGACAGCTAAGGCGGTTTTACCACACATACTTCCAACTTCTTCTGTCCTGGAATGCCAAACTGCCAATGTGGAAGTATAATGTTCACATGTGGGTGCCCTGTGGATATTGTGGCAACCACATTAATACGATCGGTTATCGGTGAGATAAGGACCATCTATTTTGCTAAATGGAGTGCATGAATAATGCCGACATATCACACTGCCCATTCTCTACAGGGCAGTTACAACCTCCCTCGCCAGGTAAGTCATGATATCATCAACAGTGAATGATCAGCTGCATCGACCTCAAACACTGCACCACCTCCGACGTTGAAACGCAAACAGAGACCGTGTGCAGCTTCACTACTCATTGGTGATGTCTCTGAAGATGAGTTCCGCGTTGTTCCCCCACGCGAGCGGGTCCGAGTGAAAGTGTTGGCAATCGGTCTCACGGACGTCGCTGGCAACTGTAAGTGATACCCTACTTAACATGTTACACATCGTTCAACCTAGGACCAGCATAAACTGCAAGAGGAGGACTTCCACTGATGCAGAACCGAAAGCAAGGAAGCCTCGTGAAATCGGACGGAACATTCCAGATGGTGATGTCATGTACATATAATAAACGTATTTCGAAAAATCAGTATTATTTTCACGCCGTGGCGTACACATTGGAGATTCCAACCATAGCTCGTGGCGTTGTGACCGTAGGATACACGTAGGCTGACCGCCGAACGGGTCATCCCGGAGTGCTTCATGCGGTACAATGCTTCACACCTCGCTAAACCTCTTTGTTTTTCTGAAACCACATGAAATTCCGTCTGTATCGGCAAAAACTTGCCGATTTCTTTGTTACCTTAATGTCGAAGCAACTTACGTCCGATTATGGTGAGCAGGATACACTCCAGGCAGATGGCACCGAATTTCGCCCGCATTGTGTTTACAAGTCGCCGGTTGCAACCTTTTCTACTTATCCACGGTGCCACTACATTTCAGTAATTTCCAGTCACACGTGGGGATGATCATAAACACTCAAACGCATCAGCTGTCGGCACCTATTTCAAGGAATATCAGAATGATCTACAACTTACACGGTGCACGTTTATTAACCATTCGTTGCTAATTCCTTCTATCTACCAGATCACAAAACTTCAACCATTTCGTTAACTTATTTAGTTATTAAATTAGTGAAATTCTTCGGCGTCCTTGATAAAAATCTTTTACGCATTGAAACAAAAATTTTCCACAGCACAATAGGCATATTTCATACTTTCTCAAATATTTGGTCCACAATCACCCACATGATATTCCAAGCTCACATATTAAAGGCGTAGAATTTTTCAACAACGGAATTTTGTCTGAGCAAATATGGTTCTGTCAGTTGTAAGTCAGGCTTCCGAGCGAAGTTACCTCGCAGTTCCGCGATGTTACAGTAAACCAACCGGTATAACACAAGCACGAGACCTTTAAAAAAAGGCAGTTGTTAACTGGGCGACAGCCGTAAAAAAGAACCGAGTATAGAAAGTTTTCCACGAACTTAAGCTGGGTGACGAACGTCTTACAACGCTGCTAACGCAAATGCAGTAGCTCATCAGCAAATCTTACCTGGACGAAGCCCTCCTCCGGAAAATCTGGCTTCAAAGATCGTCAGAAGCCACACAAGCAATAGTTTCCGTTGCCCATTCACAAACTCTTGCCGAGACAGCGAAAATGGCTGATCGAGTATTGAAGCCTTTTCACCCACTACTTGGTTACTTGAGTGTACCACCATCTAAGGTATGCACGTGCAGTCCCGAGAAGGTGATTATCTTAGAAGGTGGTCTTCCAAACATTGAGGCTCTAGGAGAATAAATCGCAGTTTCGCGACGTGGCATGAACTAACGTTCTTCGAGCCGTTCTTCAATTTTTCGACCTAGTATATCACCCAGGCGTTATATACCGCAGTCAAAAACTGATTGTTGGCATCACGACCCTTTCAGTAAACAGGCCAAACGGTGCACCTACGCCTCATCAAGGCGATGCACACTCAGCATCTGACTTATTTTGATATTCACGGGTCAACATAACTGGCAGCGCTGGTTTCACTGACCACCTATCGGACATCTTTTCAACGGTGTAGCTCTTACAACCGTAAGCAGCACGGTTAACATCTCGGATTAAATGTCCTCTCTGTTCAAACCAATAACGCTTGCCATAGCACCGTTCCTCGATGGGTTATCACCGCACAAGATCAGGCTTCTCACCGTTCATTCATCGGTTTCTGGCACTAACCGTTTATTAGACGTAGCAGCGTGCTTCTAATGTTATTTCCTCCACAACATTAATAACATTCAGGACCGACCCAGAGATAATCTCTGTCGCCCATTCATACAAGTGCAGTTTCAGCCACGGCACATCTCAGCCGACATCGGGCCCTGCAACGTCGTGAGCACTACCTAACGCCGGTACTGCAAAGGGGGCTACAATTAGCATTAATGTCCTCGCTGTACGGTCCATCTTGTTTGTTCATCGGCACACAAACATCTCCGATCTCCACCGCTCATTTGTTTTTACAACACCGTGTCAGAAGCTTTGTTAAACCATGTGAGATTGTTTGCGCACGGTTCCAAGGAATAATCCACCTCGATTGTGCAAACCATGGATATCTCCAGGCCAACAGCATTTCACACTAAGCTATTGCGCGAATAACACTACCGCTACCAAACCTACGCTATCGGCTTCATTTTAGTCTAACCGGCATCCACTCGCACGACCTGCCTGAGGATAATTGTAAGTTTAAATACCTGGTACTACTACTTGGCGTTGTTCTGAACCAGGTTTATTCGCCAGCAAATCTTTGTTTTTTGAGTTTATCAACTGTAAACAGAATGACAACAAAAGTGAAAACCGAAGGCAGTGACACTCAAAGTTGCAGTGTCTATGAAGCGTCGGCTGTGAAATTATTTATCACGCCGGATAAGTTGATAAGACGAGTTATCTTTTTCCTCCTGTCCTTTGGATACTTCACCCTCTTTCCCCTCTTTTCCAGACTTGGAGGACGCGTGGATAGACAACTTCTATTTACCTCACGTACAGCACTGTAATAAACTACCCCTTTTATCTTTCAAGATATTTTAGGGTTGGACAGCATGCTGCGATGGATGAAAACACCCCGAAGACTGGATAAAAAATGAATGAACCATACCAGCGCAGCAACTATTTTCGACCGACCACACTCCCCAAACTTTCACAGTCCTCATTACGTGCAATCGTCTTTTGTGTGTATCACCCTGTAACTGTGATCAGCCAAAAAGACATGATATGTCAGTTTGTCTCTCTCACTCCGCAACGACGAAGGCCCGTGTACTACTTACTAGCCTTCTGGTTGATAGTTATGTATCGACTATAATGAATAATATTTCGGTAGTCTCATTCATCTGTAACTTTTCGGTGATTTCGGTTTTGCAACTACTTCTGCTTTAGTCAAGCTACCCATTTTGTATCACCCGGCCCAAAGCTAGAATCACAACTCTCACCGTGCCTCGCTGGCTTGACGAATCTCTCTGTACGCTCTACTTTCCGGGGTCGATAATAACACACGGGATCAACGCGCTGAGTGTTGGTTTTCCATTGTGGATTGATTTTCGATAGTGAACACTGACTGGGTATTATTTTGTTGGAACAGCCGCAACATACTCGAGACTCCAGTTACGACTGGGCATATTTGCACCTTGCTTTCTGAGCCGGGAAGTGTTGTGTGATTTTGAAATTCGACTTGCCGGGTGAGGCTTTCTTGGTTCGTGTTTTTCGATGACTGGGGCATACCGACGCGCTGAGGTATAGTCACACTACACTCTGTTTTTGCTTAGTGTGGTTTGGCGAAGCTTGTTCACTGGCTATTGCAAGAGGCAGAGTGACTCGTCCTTATTTAACGGGAGCAAGGCCAGCTGGCATTCGTGCATTATGGAGGCATGTTGATTCCGCTGAGGTCGGTTGCATAATTTTTGAGATAGCTTTGCTTCATTTGAACAGTGTTGGAAGGCGACCCTACGATATACTACCTTCTTTAAACAAACTGCATTAATTGCCTTTATTCTTAGATTGGAAACTGCCACCGTTTTCCCCTGCGCTCTCATCCAGTCTAAGCACTGTAAATTTCTGAATGCCAAAATCAGACATTTTTCTCCACGTTTCTTCTAAAGTAACTTGTCGTCCCTACCATCTCTCGGTGCGCCGAAAGCCGTTTCGCTCCCACCCACCCAACGATCATTCGCTCAAGTGATCTCAACTCCGTTTTATCCTCCTCCGTTACTCAACAAGGCCCAGTTGTCGATTTTGTTTTACGGACACACTCTTTGTTCAACTCCCGAGGATCTTTTACATCAGAGGTGAGAGGTTTACTTCACTTGTCCACTGATTTAAGAAGTGGCGTATGAAGTCAAGTCTTCACGAGAGGCCTCTAATTAACTGCTTCGTAGATAGATTGCCCTCTCGGCTGTTGGGGAATGGGGAGGGCATTTGTTGGATCAACTTATCAAGAATAACGCACTGTAAACTCGGATAATTAAAAAACGATTCAATAAGTCCTGCTGTACGAGGCGACAAGCTGAACAGACGGTTTGTTCCGCCCGTGTCGTGGGTGAATTTTCCCTCAAGAATGTTCAGTGCCCAGTCAGACTGAAATTCGTAGGATACAGTGTGTGAGGTATAACACGTTGATTATATCCATAGGAAATTTGGGATCTCGACTGGAGCGAATCCAGGAGTCGCATCATTCACGAGCCTGCGCTATCTGCAAGGCTCTACTACGATCGCTCATCACCCGCAAACGTTAGAGATGGGATTGTTTGCGCGGCCAATACTAGTCAGTCAACCTGGAGAGCTTATGGAGCTTAAAAAGATTACAAGGACGACGACGTTGTTGAAGACTTCCAAGCTTGCTCTACATACTTTGCTGAAGGAGACAGCACCAAATCCGATAAAATAAACTATCGTTCCAATCTTGGCCCGCAGTAGGCTGTACAATAACCTTACTCAACGCGAATAACGAGCATTGAACAACCTCAGCAATGATAACAACGTCAGATTGCCATCTGATAAGGGACAGATGACAGTCATCATGGACAAGGCAGGTTACTTGAAGAAAACAATCCAACCGCTCAACGACACAGCCACCCGCCACCCTCTCAGTGCTGATCATACCAAAAAACTAGCCAACAAAATCAAAACCGCGCAAAAGAAACAAGGGACTGCGCATGATGGACGCAATGAGGAAGGCTGAAAAATGCAGCTGAATGATATAACCAATACTCGATTCTACGGACTACCAAAAATATTAAGAAATTTTATCCCACTACAAACAGTTGTATTTCTGCCGAGCACATTGACCTGCAATCTAGCCAACGATCTATTCAAACGGCCACAATATCTCACCGATGAATTAGAACATCTTATCAGCAATGCTGTACAATTCTTGAAAAAACCAAAACACGTCAGGATAAAAGAAGACGAACAATGATTTCGTTTGATGTCATAACACTCTTCACGTCCAATGGCCTTACCTTGGCCAAAGGGAAAATATGAAGGCTGCTAGAAGAAAATCTCCGATCGAATAAATTATTGAAACCAGAGAGCATATGCAATCTCATGGAGCTATGTTTGTAGACGTACTTCAAATTCAATGGCCAAATCTATGAACAACTTAAAGAAGCTCCAATGGGTCCGTCCATATTCGAATTTATCGCAGAGGCGGTCATGCAGAGATTAGAGAATATCGCGCTGCTAGTGACGAAACCGAAGCTTTGGATACGATATGTTGACGATACGTACATAATCCTTTGACGCTCATTGACTGAAGACTCACTGAATGCAAAACTACGCGTCCAACGATATCAAATTCACGATGGACAACGAAACCGATAACCAACTGCTGTTCCTAGATGTACCAATCAACCGCAAACCCAATGGAACACTGAAGATCTCAGTTTATAGAAAAGAAGTTATTGCAGCACCCACCCAGTATGCCAAAAAAGAGCTGCATTCGAACTCCGTTCAAACGAGCTGGAACACTCGGCAGCAACGCAGAGCTCCTGAGAAAATCAAAAACTACTTATGCCGAGTAGTTCTTCTCAACGGATACCCACGAAATTTCGTAAGAGGACAGAGAGCCCAACTCTACTGAACCATCAACAGAACGAACTGTACTGCCATTCCTCAAAACTGCATCAGAAGTGACTGCAAGGCTTCTGAGAACACGGGGTGTTTTATTACTCGTTGCACTAAGTCACTTTTTCCTCGGGTACGCAGTTATCAGACGCGAAAACAAAATACCGTTAAGAAGAGAGACCAAATCTTCATTCGGCGAAATATACAAGTGGTCGCTTATAGCGCTATAAACGGCATCGACACGAACTACCTAGAGGGGTTAGAGGCCGGCCGTCGGCGAGCGAGTAAACCGGGAGAGTGTAACACGTGTGTTTCGGATTCGTGTCACTGTCACATGACATACAGACATACAGACGGACAGCATATATCATGCAAGGTTTCTCAATAGCCTAGGTACAATATGCATCTATGAGTTTTGGAACTATTTTACACATCATGCCGCAGGCAAGCCAGTGAAATGTTCAGGCGGCTACAGTATCACGCTAGCGCACAAGTCAACATTGCGAAGGATACTATCAAAACCGAAAGAACAACCCCATCCGGTTGACAGAAGAAACCTGATTTACAAAATCCAATGCAATGACTGTGGACAACAACACGCCGGACAAATCGGACAGAACTTATCAAAATGAATACGTAAACACAAACTGGCCATGAAGAGGCACGATAAATTTTTTTTATCTCCGTCCACGAAGATGAAACTGGATATGCGTTCAGCTTGAATGCCGCAGAAATCCTCACTCAAGTAAAAACCAGACACGTAAGAGAATTTCTTGGAACTTGGTACTCACCGGCTGAGTCAATAAACAAACACATCGGGCTGGACAACATCTAAGAACCAATGCAAACCAAGGATTAGAGAACACTAAAAGCCATCAACTACAAATGCCGGTAGACACAAACAGAGCAATTTGAACAGATCAGACCAAAGTCGAAACGGGACAATGGATAAGTAATCAGACGGAATTCTTAAACGACGAGAGAACTAACTCAGTCAACTTGCAATCAATCCGATTCGAGTTCAGAGTGCGGCAGCAACAAAGAGCGGTTAATCAGACTCTAAGTCAAAAAGTCAAGGAGTACAGGGAATAACCACCTGGACGTCGGGTCGGGGTTCAACTGCAGAGAAATCGACCAGTGGTGGGCTAGATCAAAGGTCAAACACAACGAAAAGCGACCAACCAGAATCCAATTCAGTAGGTTAATTTATTCTACTATATAAGAGCAGACATCCGTCGAGCTTCATCAAACTCCAAGCTGAAACTATTCAAGGAAACACTTGCGAACTAATGATGTTACCTTGTTTGACGACCAAGCGTTCGCAACCCAAATGCCAAGCTCGGCGAGCTCACCATCAACAAATACGCGCACCATCTTGAAACGTTTGCTAACGATTCACGTTCATAATGAGTTGCGCGTAATACGTCGATCCAATATATGCGTCTCTCAATATCCAACGGCAGAGATAATCTGTCTCCCAAACGGTAACCAAGCTGTTAGTCGCGAATCGAGCACGCACCGCAGCATATCTCTCACAAGCAAATGGACTCGCACAGCGTTTCTATCGTCAGCTCCAAACTTCATTACTTGCTCAAGAGCGGATGAGTTGAACAGAAGCTTTACCGTTAGTTCTATTTGATGTCCGCAAGTGTGTGAAAGACGACTGTACGACCCCAGCGTCACCAGTCTAAGATCGTCCCCCTAATCTTCTAGTTTTTTCTTCTAACCGCCAGGCATAGACGTCGGCAGTGCTCATGACAACGCCAACGGACGAGTGCCATATGTATCCAACAATCCGCGTCTTACGTTCCTAAAAACCAGGCACTCGTGAGTTTGCGTTTCCGCGAACAGACACCGTTAAAAAACCGCCACAACAACCGTATGGAGGACTTTTTCGTGTCATCAAACAGTCCGCAAACGATTACGTGGTCGACAGTTTTGGGCAGCACCTCGTTGTCTCGATTGGCTGTCTCAAACCCGCCATCAACGACTGACCCCAAGTTTGACAACACAAGCATCATACGGGCTGTCCTCATCTACTTCAAACTCTTACTTAGCCCCGGTGTTGCCTCAAACATCTATTCTCGATGATCTCTATTCCCAACTCACGACCCGCTCGGGAAGGCACGTACATTTTTCCAAGCGCCATCCTGATTAGTTTATTTACTGTTCAGTATTCATTGTAAACTTACTAATTCATACGTAATTCATGTGTGTATTGACCAGCAACTAACAGATTCTCACAAGCAGGACTCCCTGACTCTAGTTGCACAGAAAACCCATGCACATAACTACAGATATTCCCAAGAGCTGCAGAATACGCGTTACGGAGGGTTTTCTCTCTTCTTCACTAACGTCCAGGTACTTCACATTACCCTATTCCTAGATATAACGCGGAAAGTGGAAACAGTTGCTGGGCCTGAGGAGAACAACCTTGGACTCAGTACCCGCGTAGTGTGGAAGTCACACCCGTGTCACGTCATCATGAGGCGCTTTTAGGTTGAGTAGCTCACGGGCGGCTGGCTAACAAGGCAGTAACTGCTGTCCAGAAATGAAATTCGTAGGTAGAAAGCCTCCTATACTTAGTCAACCTTCCAGGGGTGCGACGTGAGAGTTACCTTATTAGTACCACCATATCTGTTCACGTTATCTTGTGAACGTAAATTCACTACAAACCAATAAAGTCAAAGTTAGCGTGTTCGTGTGGGTATCGCAACCTTACTTGTGGCTGTATGGTCAGCCGCGCTATCTTCACTAGTGTAGTCTACACTCAGTAGGAAAACAACGCTTTTGTTATCGCCGTTGAGAATGCCGTTCAATCAGTCCAAAGCTTGTTCGAATTCTGGAGACCGACTGTAGTTTCCGTCGACATTCGTCCTCTTTGGCGGCTGTCGTGCGATCGTGCTAAAGGTTCTCTCACGTCTAACTCTCTAGCGCTCTTACTTGTTGCGTTGAAGTTTGGTCGTGACGCTGAGCAAGTCAATAAATAAAGTTTGTTTAAAGATTCACTGTTTTCTNTTACTAATTCATACGTAATTCATGTGTGTATTGACCAGCAACTAACAGATTCTCACAAGCAGGACTCCCTGACTCTAGTTGCACAGAAAACCCATGCACATAACTACAGATATTCCCAAGAGCTGCAGAATACGCGTTACGGAGGGTTTTCTCTCTTCTTCACTAACGTCCAGGTACTTCACATTACCCTATTCCTAGATATAACGCGGAAAGTGGAAACAGTTGCTGGGCCTGAGGAGAACAACCTTGGACTCAGTACCCGCGTAGTGTGGAAGTCACACCCGTGTCACGTCATCATGAGGCGCTTTTAGGTTGAGTAGCTCACGGGCGGCTGGCTAACAAGGCAGTAACTGCTGTCCAGAAATGAAATTCGTAGGTAGAAAGCCTCCTATACTTAGTCAACCTTCCAGGGGTGCGACGTGAGAGTTACCTTATTAGTACCACCATATCTGTTCACGTTATCTTGTGAACGTAAATTCACTACAAACCAATAAAGTCAAAGTTAGCGTTTTCATGTGGGTATCGCAACCTTACTCGTGGCTGTATGGTCAGTCGCGCTATCTTCACTAGTGTAGTCTACACTCAGTAGGAAAACAACGCTTTTGTTATCGCCGTTGAGAACGCCGTTCAATCAGTCCAAAGCTTGTTCGAATTCTGAAGACCGACTGTAGTTTCCGTCGACATTCGTCCTCTTTGGCGGCTGTCGTGCGATCGTGCTAAAGGTTCTCTCACGTCTAACTCTCTAGCGCTCTTACTTGTTGCGTTGAAGTTTGATCGTGACGCTGAGCAAGTCAATAAATAAAGTTTGTTTAAAGATTCACTGTTTTCTCA
>QNGE01006975.1:0-26689 GCA_008508345.1 Paragonimus westermani
GTCACACGATTCATTGGTTGACCATCCATTGTGAAAAGTTTCATTTGCACTGATGAATTCTTTGTGGGTGGCGTCTCACTAGGGATCGCTAGCTCATCTGTGCTTTCTGTCGATGGTCTATGATCGTCCTCTTCTTCAAACTCCACTGACCTTTTCCTCCAAGTTGGTTTGATCTCCCAAGCAAGGGGATAGCCCGTCACATGACAGGAGGCAATCCATGGCTTATGGCTAACGAAATAGGTTGATTCCGAAGGAATCAATTCCATTTCCGGTTCCGAACGAACCAAGATTTGCCCGACCGCTTGCGCCCTCCCGGCCTTGTTCGTTACTGTGCACCGGTATAAGCCATGGTCGATGCGACGCAAATCTGGTGAAAAATAGAGAGCGCGAATTAATTTCTCCTAGCTTACTTTAATAATCTCCACCTTCACTGAAGGGTTGTTCTAAAATCTTTCTCCAGGTGACTTGCCGTCACCTAGCTAATCCACAAACTGCAGCAGATTGGCGTACGTATTAGTGCTTGTTAACTTTATGCGTGCAAACTGAGGTACAATACTAGGCCGCATTATTTCCAGGTCAGCAAACACTAACATTTTGGTCGTTAGTCTTGCAAGAGTTATTCTGGATGGAGGATGTGTAGTTTCAGAAAACGAGCAAATGGAAATCACGTCACTGATAAATTTTCGGATTTAAGTCAATTGAAAACCAGCCGATTCTGACTGAGTGCAAAGTTTAGGAAAAACGGCTATCTCATTCTCAAAATGAACTGCTCATTATTGCGCCAGATAGTTTTCTGTATTAGAACTTGCTCGTGACAGAACTCATTTTGAAATTCTCTGTTTATGAATGAAGAGTTTTTCGAAATTTGTTCAGTGGCCACAGAATTGAAAGACAGTACATAGGATGAGGATGCGTTCATTCCATGAATCTATCACCATTCATATGTGTATAACTGGCAGAACGCCCCATCTTATTTTACGGATATTTTCCAGTATCGATGCGCGTTAGAATGTTTGTCGAACATCAGTTTATTGAATGTAGTCACCTGTTCTTCGTATAAACAAACTCTGTAATTCAAGATTAACCTCTAATATACATAACGGAAGATATTCACAGGTAAAAATCGTTCCCCAGGGTTCACAAACCTATTAGCGAAATATGCAGCACAAACTGTGCGCTGCAACACATCATGAGTGCCTCTCAGTGTTCGTTGAGCCTTCATTAAATGCTCATCGAAACGGGGCCATACTGCAATCGCGAACATCAGCCTCGTTGTCAACACTGTTTAGCAGGACATATTACAGAGATTATTAGCGGAGATTCCATATATCCGAAATATAACACCCGAATTAAGATTTTATTCGAGCACTAGCAGTAGAAACGGAAAATTCCATCTTAATGAAGGTATGTGTAAGCCCATGGGCGCATTTTTTGGGCAAGCTGTTCATATAGGGATATTGGAGAACTAGACCACTAACAATTGCGATTAATCAATATCGCTAAAACAACAAACACTATTACCAGTAATTCCAAAACCACTTTTGAATGGTCACAGCAGTCTGTGAATCACACAGTGTCTAACCTAACAGATCTAGCGTTTCTTTCAAAAATGTTGGTAAGTTTCTCAAGTTTGGGCAACGGATGAGATCTTCTACTTCTAGGAGCGGATCCCGATAAAGTGAATTTTGCGATGATCTTTACAACGTATAACTTGTCGCTCTTCTGCCTCATCAAAAGGGAATGAACCATGTCCGTCATACAAACGGCGGACGACATCTCACTATCGATTAGTCTAATGGTCTTCTGGATTGACGCCCTCAAATTGCGAGAAGCTGTGGTTATTTCACGAAAGTGGCATATATCTTGCTGCCTTGCTAAAACCATAAAGTTCCAACTTATCTTAGGGGTAGGGGGTTGATGTCAATGATTTGTAATGAGCAATAGTATGGAGAAGCACAAGTTTTTCGTTTACACTTACCACAGCTTTGGCAAACATTTTCTCTGGAATGCAACACCGTTACGAGCTTTAAACTGAATGCCTGTTTAATTTTGAGCACAGTCCCAAACTTTGTGTGAACTCTACGGCAGCCAATCATCCTATAAAGCTGACTGAGCCAATGGTGTAAGAATCGTCCGGATTTATCTGGGAGCATTTTTGTACAATCAACTGCATCCTCGTGCCTTGGTCCCCTGCATGAAAGCAGCAAAGAATGCGCCCAGTCATGCAGATTCTTTCGAATTCACAAAACAACGGATGTTCAAACCAAGTTCAAATATTGTTCGCCCTTGGTCAGTTGGACTTATACAAACCGAATCCTGCGCAACTGTAATTAAGAGGGGAAAGTCAAGTTAAGTTCAACGGACCGCGCTACCTAGCCTTTCTATTTGGTGGAAATTGTTTCGTAGTATTTTCCCCGAGTTGAGGGCCTCATGGACGATTACATCACTCAGTGTGTCTCGTCTTCTAATATGAGGACGTTTCCTCTGCTATGTGAAAGTCGGCACAACTACAGACAATTTGCTTGGTGCAAATGGGTTATCGCGTACTACCCAAAGACCAAAATCCACTGACCGATTCTATATTTTCATGCGTACTCACCTGGGAGGTATTTTCTGAGACCGTTTCGAAGTCACCACTTCTGGAACGCTTGTCACAGCAAACAGAGTGCAGTCTTTTAATATCTATGAGGTCGTATCCCATTTTAATGGTCGCTGCACCGGAAATCGAATATTTTGTCTGGTCACGCAAATTGCGTGTGGCAACTCATCTAGATCAAATAGACATCGGTTGAAAAAGCTGGGATGAGAAACAACTTACTTTCAACAAGAAACGTAATTCACAATTCAAGAAATTACGCGAATGGTTTGGTGATTTGTAGTCAGCGGGTCAACCCAGACAAACAGTGTGAACGCAGTCAGGAAGATTACACAATCACCGGTGTAGATAATAATGAATTTGTAATAAACAATCCCATTGGTAGATTTCATCTCATATTGAAAAAAGTTGCAATCGAACATTCTGGAAGTGCTTAACGGGATGTCATTGAAAGGAAAGTTGAATCAGTTCACTGAACTAAAGGAGTGGCATTAGTGTTTAGCATTTCGAACCTTATAAACAAAAGGCGACAAAAACAAATGTAAGGTAGCTGACACAAGGCAAACCTTTTGTCATTCTAGTCCCGTTGACATGGAGAGTGTCAAAATTGAAACTCACTGTTTAAGTGAATGCTTATACTTTGTAAACAATCACACACATATACAGGCCACCTGATAGGTTGAAGCAACGAGAACATGCAACGTTTACGGTATATATGTTGAATTTTGGTGGCACCACGTGAGGTTAAAACAATTGCGTCACAAATAAGGATTTACCAACAGGAGATTCCAACTACTTGTTGCTCTAACTGTTCAGCAGGCATGAAAATTGCTTAAATCTTCCAGCGCACGATATCTGAAGGGAACACTGATTTCAAGTTTCTCCTATGTAGCCCTTCAAGAATGCATGTTGTCCTATGGTTTCTGGGTTGGCTTCAGGTTATCTTGTTTCTCGTGTGGTTTTGCTGATAACAGTTTTGGTGACATCACAGGTTAAGGCTTAGCAGCAACATCACCTCGTCCCGCAACATTGTGGCATCGTCTCATTGTGAGGCAAACACATCTTCTGCCAGCGTTAATTCATCAGCGTATACACAATAACTGCCAGTCAAATTTACTTCCCCGTATTCACTGAACTACTATTCACTAGGTAGTGGGGTATGAGTTTATTCAACTTGCGCAGTTCGTATATTTGACAGCAACCTTTTGATTTAGTACAGGTGAGCATGACTCATTTTTCGACTAACAAAACTTTTGTTGCGGGTCTTGAAACTTTAAATGAGGAAAATTTTTTATACGTATGTACGATTTCAGAAACAACGTTCATTTGTTATTTCTTAATACAGTGTATCGAATAGCGGTGTTACATCAGGCAACTTTTGCAGCCACGTGATTTACGCCCATTATCCATACCACCTCATGTGGGGCGTGAAAATAGTTTGCGACACCGCTAATGATTAGAAAACTAATATGTTAATTAGGTGACCTAATTTGTTCATGTATAATAAAAATTCCACAAAATTGATCGTACCTCTCTCCCTATCATAGATATTTCAGTCAAGCACCCCGAAAAGGAGCATGGTGAAGAAGCGTCGGTTTTAGTAGAGCTCATTATTAGTGCCCACACATTCCACAAACAAATCTAGAACTCAGACCATCCTTTCTTGAGGCAACCTTGTCGACTACCTTACCAAAGAGCTCACACAGAGCAGAACTGAATGATCACCTACATAAACTGGGCTACGTTAACCTGCTAGTGATGCTCAAAACTACCGGGTGGTCCCGAGTAAGACAGGGTAGCCGGGTAGTTAGTCTAAAATGATGACCCACACTTAGCGCCTCTGAAATCAACAAACCGGTGATTACTATGAACAGAAATTCAATTTCTGGTGACTGATAAGAACTTCAGTTCACATACTATGAACATGTGGCACAAGTGGTGACAGCTGTCGCACTCCAATATGCATTTCAGTCAGTCATTTTCAAAAAACACTGTGAGTTAGTTTCACCCCAGTAAAACTCAATATACTGTTGACCGTCTTCGTGTATTAATTTAGTCTCACTTTATGTGCGGTCAGTGACACAGTGGGCAACACGGCAACAGGGCAACCTTATGGAAGCGTCTGCAAATTTCTGACTGTAACCATGACAAGAATACACACTAATAGTGAGCTATAACATGAGCAAATTTAAGGCTATGCATTTTTGGGGAACCAGCTGGCTGGAACGTCTGTAGGTGTGAGACAGCTACGATCAACTGGATGATGTTTCACTCATATAGAAGAAAACGACTCATTACTCGCTACTAATATGATGATTCATCTTATGGATTTTAGTAGAAAAGTTACAGTTCTTCAGTATAAGGTCTGTTGTTTTGGTATCATGTTGTAGCCGCGTTCAAGTGTTTGTATGAAGAGAGTTAGCTCAGTGGAGTGGACAAACGTGTATTATGAAAAGGGCGATGGGACCTGGAGTAGCCATTACCACACTGATCACTGACAGGTAAACTCGTTTCGGATGCAATACGGTTCAGCCACCGCCGGGAAACAGGGATGGATAAGGTACAAGAATTGCAGTATCTAGAACCCGAAGGGTCACAGAAATGTATATTGCTTGAGGCTTACGGCACACATTCTGGATCTCATTGCAAGTGAATAGTTAGGGAGTTTCTGCCCCATTATGTATGGAAAACACTCATGTAAGTCAACCGTGGTGAGTATAAGAACGACATGGGAAAAACAATCTGAACACATGTTCTAAAGTGTCTCAAGGAACGAATGGAAACGTATCGTAGCAGTATTAGTGAGCAGGGTCAAGCCTCATTTATAGCACAGCATTTACTTCAGATGTTTTCGCGACAACCCATTTCGAAATTAGGGTTATCCTGGTAGTTGCTATCACCGAATAGTTTCGTCTGTATTTTCGGTCTGGTCAACTAGATAACTGCTTTTATCCATGATTCTGAAATCTAGGTATATGCGTAGTTGCCAGTTTGCAACCACAGTGTTCAAGAATATCAAATGGCCAATGTCTTTCATTTTTACTCTTGCAAGTTGAATTATAACGTGTTCCTTCTGTTGGCTTCAGAGTAACTTAGCAGAACGCTGAACCTAACTTTGATGCAAACAATTATTCTTTTATCGGAGATGATTTTATAGTACCATATTTCAACCATATTAAGGCAATTCGTGTCCAAGGAAACTAATCAGAATGGGATTGGGAGCTAGAAGCACGGTTAGATTAGAGATATGCAAACGCTCTTTTTCTATGTTCAGCGGTATATCATGAGAAAAACAAACGATATATTCAACAGTCGTGCACTGAACTAGCGAAAATTTCATACTTTGTACTGGAATAGTTCGTATTTCCCTGGAAGTCAAGTAAATTTTCGCGCCATGTTATTCGGCTGTCTGTTTTGTCTAACAGATCAAATGACAACTAATTTTCCGTATTTTCATGGCAAAGTGCTTCCTTTGGGAGTTGGCGGAAGCGTTGTTTTCTACTGTGTATTTCGAATTGAAATGAGAGAAAACAAGCTCACGTAAATCAGATTGCGTGACCTCTCCACGTGGATATATATATATATATGTATATGTGTGTACAAACAACTGTTTTCCCTTTGATATGACTGATCACAACCGTTTTTCTTGCGGCGACATTAGGATTGAATGTATATCAACGCTGAATGGTTGGAGCAATTTTATAGTTGTACAAGATACTAAAATGAAAATACGAATCTAGGGAGCTCTTTCTTTTGAGGAAACAAAAAATCCTACTTCCTGCTGGTGGAACGTACTTCGGAGGACGAGTATTTATGATCCTTTCAGATAAGTGTTACATTGAGGTGGCTTCTTGGTCAACTTTTGCCAAATTGACCGTCATCGACTTTGGGTATACCATAGAATGTGGTTCATACTGAAAGCAGTCTGTCCATTATAGCACACTAAGCGTCAGTAACGTGCTTTCTATGTATTAGCTACAGTGCACTCATTGAATGAATGCCAATACCGAGTAGGAACAAGGCTTGACGGAATAGACCCAAATCTATCACTATGAAAACAGCATGTCTACACATGACACTCAGTTAAGTTTAATTAGTCAGCACTTGTGATTTCATTGAGCAACGGTAAAACGTATTTTCTATTGTGATTTGGTTAAAACCAATGAAATCTAAAATCTTCCCATCGTTTATTCAACAACGATTTGTATTCATATTTTCTTTATTTTATTACACCCTTTGTATTCATTTTTTTTCAAGTTTGGTCCAGTAAGTCCCGAATTTTGTTTTACCCGTTGTTTTTCAGTCACAGCATCCTTAAATGTAGAAATATCACTTGATTTGTTCCCCTCATCAACTTTAGAGTTGAAAAGTAGATTAATTTTTGGTTCTCTAAGGCGGTTTTGTATGCAGTAAACGGAGTAGATGTGAAGAGAGAAGGACTAGTATCCTGTATTTGGGGACTTAGGACTCAGTTATAAAGTACCTACGGATACATAGTCGGAATGCAAACATAACTAATGAGAAGCCAAGTTTTCACTCAGTTGGGCGATTAGTTGCGGAAGCGATCGATAGTAGTGGAGAGTTGTCAGCGGTTTGACGGTTACATGACAGTTTGGAAACTGGAATTCCAATGTACACACATCAAGTTCAACGATGCTAATTAATGAGTGGAATCACTGAACGGTTCCTTAACACGAGAATGAACCAGCAGTCATTGATGATTGTCAAATCGAAAGTGCTTGCGTCATGCATACACATATGTGTATATACCTAAGTACCAAAACTTGTGTTGCACAGTGAACGTTTCGAATGAATCTTCCTCATATGAAGCGTTTATATGTAACGAGGCAGCTGGTTAGGTGCGAACGCGTTGTTGTTAACAGCTGTTTAGAAACAGACCGCACAGCTGCACAAACCAGATAGAGGTTAATGATGACAATAAACACAGAAATTCAGGAAGTCATTATGGCAAATATATTAGAGTAAGTCGAGCTTGCCCATCAAGTGACTAAATAACAGATCAGTAAAACAAGAATTTAAAAAAATCCTTTAACATTTCCTTTGTACGCCAAAACGTAACCCCCATCCATCAAACCACTATTCACTAAGTGATCGTTTGAAGTTGTGAACAATTTTTAACTGGTTACCTCTTGCAAGTATGAGTGAAGCTTCCATTATCTTTTTGACATTGCTGCAGCGGGCAGAAAAAACCTCCGTATAAACAAACATCTTCACCTTAATGGTAAACAAATAACCGTGATTGAGATAAACAAAAATTTAACGCTACCTCTCTTACCGACCAGCGATATTCACTAAACCACATTCAAAATATCATTCATATTTCAACGTCCAATGATTATAATGGATGGTACTCGAACAATAATTGTTGGCGCTTATCAGCCACTACAAATTAACTTTGTACTGCAGTTACATCGGTTGAGTTTTAATATTGAAGTGTAATCTTTCAGATAGAAATACCCTCATCGAAGAGAACTGCGTTTTCAGAAAGAAGTTCAGTGTTGAATTTTGAGATATATTCTTTTGTATGCCACCCACAATCCTCTTGATTAAGTTCGAATTTCAACTACTGGACTGCCCTATAAATTTCAGTTGTCCAATATCGAATACTTGCGGATTTCTTATGTAACATTTGCTTCGAACGCTCTTACCCTCAGTTATATCCTATCCCTACAACGAAACCGACCTTCCCAATCATCCTCCATTCAACCATTCCCCCAACTCTCTTTCTCATTGATATGATAAAATGTCCCCTCACGAAGCCTGCTAGAAAGTCAAGTCAAGTATATAAACGATCATATATATGCGTTGACCTTTCGAGAAGCAGATCTGTTTTTCTATGATGTTTAACAGATTACTGCAGACCTCAGGACAATTCCCGACCCATTCTGACTGCCATTTAAAGGTAGAACACCAAACTATTCGTTAACAAAATCTTCGCTTTCAACGATATTTTTGACAAAGGTTTACTATTCGCGGTTTCACAATGTTGCACACTTCATTTCTCAGAGTTTTGAGATTAAAGTCGAATTAAGCTTGAAGGATGCGTTCAACTTTGCTTGCTGAAGTCGAGCTGTTAGATGATCTTCCGGAATGTAATGAAGAACAATTTTACTGGTGATGTTATTTACTTGAAGTTGAAAATATTACACCGAACGGCAATGAATTTGTAATTTTTACGCGTAATGAAACAAGACAAGTCAACCAAATATCCTCAGAGGTTGACGTTAATCGGCGGTGAAGGTTTGATCACGTCACTCTCGGGTTAATTGATTTTACTATGACACAAAACGCCTAACGTTCCAATTCCATTTACCGCGTTAACCACAGCGTTCGTGTTTCCATTTGCAGTTTGCTGAGATGTTGTGTAGCGTTGACAAAACTATGACAACGGATAAACGTTTCGAAGCTTAAAGCTTGAAACAAGCAACAATTTTGCAAGCTAATTGGCTCGCTTACCTTATCAGATAATTTGGCCAGTTGAGTGTTAACTTCTAAATAATCAACTGAAAAATTTTGGTTAAATCACCACACAAAAATTATAGATGGTACATAAACAGATAAGAATGTGATGGCTTCCAGTATATCGTTTTCATTGGTTGTCTGAGTGACAGGCACATAAACGTATGCACCTATATGGGTATATTGGTTCAAGCCTTCCCAGATCACTTCTATCATGCCGGTCTGAGTGGGAGAGATACCAACACAAAACAACCGCCTGCGATTATTGTCTGTTTAAGTTTCTTATCACTCACTGGAGGTTATGAATTCACAAAGTTTATACAGTAAACAGCGGTTAATTTGACCACGGTCCGTTAGACTCAGATCTGCCACCGCGCTATATAAAAAAGTCAGTCTGTGGTTGAAGGATCACGTGATATGTGTAATAATCTTGTGTTCGTTTAGTACATGACCGACTGACATGAAACGACATCTAGTCCTTTCTAAATCTGACTAAAATCGAATGTTCAGTCCCCCATTATACTCTACATTTTGATGCAATCGACAATCCGGGCAGCAATATTAACTCGATGATATGGGCATGCAGCTGAACATTGCTTTTTCTCTTTCCAATCTCCCACTCTTCTGCTGTCTGCCTTTTCTAATACCTAGCCTTACTAAATCAGTTTAACCGCGTTAATGGAAATACCAACTTATCGTGAGACATCCGAACACTGTCATATGGAATCGTTTGCTCTGTAATCAGATGGCACAACAATTAAAACCTATTTATTTCAAAGAAAAGAGGACAGTTAGAGAGAATACATAACCACCAGGTCTATGATACCTCACTTAGTCACCACCACACATGTCTCAGTTGGCAGAAAGAATAAGTGGCTTACCCGAATTGTCTAAAACGAGTTTATGGAGAGTTGGATTGCTGTCATCCGATTGAATTCGTCTCAAGTTGAGTCCATATCTAGGCTGAATGGCCGTCCATTCCGGAATTGTATAGGCAGGCAGTCCCTGAGATGATCGACTGGTCGAACTGAATTCAAACAGCATTTCTGGCGGTCCATTTGCAATTGTGACGCATGTCAATTTTACTGCATCGTCAACGTTCCTCTCCGCGAACAAAAGTGTTTTATTTATGATTTTTGGAACAAGGATCACCTCAACATCCAGGCTACGTAAGGCATGCGCACAAAAAAGAAACGAGCAATTGTAAGTTCACTACAATTTCTCATAATTTCACCTAAGTCATATTAAACAAAAACACAACTGTGATCAAGTTGTAGCTCCACAGAGAAATCTAAGTCATATCTGGAGTTCAGAAAACTTATGGGTCAATGAGATACAAGAAAACTTCTTGGTAGTTTCCGATTGAATCATCTCGAAACCCTATTGCAAACAACCGTCAGTAACCTCACTGTGAGAAGTAGGGCGAATAAGTGGCAACATACCGATTCGTAGTCGCTGTCTGAATGCTCAAAAATAGTTTGTACAACCCCCCTACCTCCTTTGTTAAATCATTCCACACTTACTTGAAACCCGATAAATGGTGAACCACTTGGCACTGACGAACGCACATCTCATTACAGACTAATGTGACACTGATGCATTCGAACTTGACGTATAAGATTGTAAAATCTTGATGCAAACTGCTGGAAAAAGCCACGTAAAATATGACCTCAGGAGTTTTATGGGATTCCGAAGAGAATAATTCCAAATATCCGGGTACCAAAATATCGAAGCGACAACTTAGTAGGCCTGAAGAAATTTACAAATATGTTCTTTTGTGGAAATCTAATCGGGTTCGTAACATTCTTTTCCGAGTAAATCGATATCCAAATGTATACACAGCTCAGCCTTTCGAGATAAGTGAGGTTAAAGCGTGGTACAATGAGGTTTAATTATTGTACACTGTATCTTACCTTGAGCTCCAACAGTCAATGTTTTTGAAAATTTAACTGATAGCTACCTAACGAATGTTTGTCAAAAACAGGAGACAGGCTACTTATGACCAACCGTGAGAAACTACGTAAATCAACAACTGTTTGAAAAAATCCTTTAAACCATGGTGTTGCATTCAAGACAGTTCATAAATCTACAGATTACTCGTGCGAATTATGATGCTGAAGTTTTTCTAGCGGTCACGTTTCCCTTGGTTGAATGACGTTCTTTGACGACTGTCTACAGCTACACTTTCTTTAGCCGTTCCAACCCGTCTGACGTTCACGTCTTACAGTAACAAGTGATAATCCGTTAACGTCAGAACATTCTCGTCAGTTGGGTTTTTCAGTTCAAACAAGCGTATATGCCAGATTGCTGCTTGCATTAACGTGCGCTATTGCATTATATTTTAGTGACTGTTTAGTAATTACAACAATCTGCAAGACAGAATCGTTAGTTGGTGCAAGTTCTTTAATACAGTCAATAATGCGTCACAATACTACGATTGATTCTGGGCAGTGTGTTCAACAGAATGAAGGTCACTGGTAAGCTGCTGAGGTGTAGATTAGATTCGAACTGGCCACAAGAACCTTGACATCTCCTTCATAAGCAAGTTAAGGGATATGTTTTCATAGGATTTCTGCTCTTTCCATCTAAATTTTGCTTTACTAAATAATAATTTCAGTTTCGGAAGCAGTAACACATAACTATCACGGCGTCTCCTAACGATGCTGGTTCATTCTTTGTAAATACCATACCACTCACTGGTCCCTTTGTAAGAACGTTGGCAGTCCGTTTTGTCGCACCAAGTGTGAAATTTTTCAAACAGTGTATGTACTGTAACAAAATGGATATTGACGAAATGGCATTGTTAATAGGTTTTTAGCCTGGAGTCCCCTAATCATTTACTGCTAATGGTGGCTTGCACTAAGTGATTGGATGGTTAAGTGAAGTGTCCATAAACATAAGCTCACACAAGCTTTCGTTGTTCCAATTCTGAACTTTTGCTACGCTGTTAAGTATAAGGTCATAACGTTGCATTTTACCTTGAGTGGCAATAACGGATCGGTTTTTGGTCCACCACAGTGGTGATTTATATTTGAAATTCGTACCTCCAGAGTGCACAGTCCATGAATGATTGCGATGAACTGAAAATCGGATGCTTAACCAAGCGCAAGTACAGAAACGAACTTATTTAAATTTTAAAATGAAAATTTGACTCATATACAGCAAAACATGCTAAGCAAATTACAGAATGTTTCCTACGTTTGGTAACATTCAACAAATCTGTTAAAAGCGGGTTAGAAAATTCCTGATTATTGTGAAATTACACGCAGACATGTATGAAGTAAATCAGTGTAAAAAGTTCGACAGCACGCACCCTTAGCTTTTTTGTAGTTTGATGTATACTGGTTGAACGGTGAGGATATATATAACATTTCTAAAAATATCACAATACAACGTGCACCACAGATATAACCGCACAACTAAAATAGTCCTCTTGGTTGATTACGACATCCGTACACATCTAAAACCCTCGGTCTTTCACAGCTAAGTAGGCGTGGAACAGCCTGGCGTCTGTCGTTAATGCCAACTCTGCCATTGTCAAAAATGTGCGGGAAATCACTGCTAAATAGTCTGGTAGATTCGACAGATTAGAATTCGGACTTCGTCTGAATTCGAACCGTCAACAGAAACAACGTGCCCAGACACGGCAAGCGTTCCACCAGCTGAATAAGGAACCGATGCCGGAAACTTAGAAATTCCACACTTGTGCCTAGTTACCCACCCAACCAACTGTGATATTCGGAGTCCGCAAAATGATTTGACCGGTTAAATGCCTCGGCGATATTTCTCGATCATTTCACAATTGAATTTACCCATACGACTGATGAGCTGGTTCGAATCCAGCCGAAGTCCAGATTTTTCGCAATTGGGTCTCTTCTAACCTATCGACTCTGCCAAACTACTTATCAGTAATTTATTGTCAATACTCATCAGTGACGTTGGCGAATCGAGAACTACTGTTCGGGCGGTCAATCGATTGGATCATTTGGTGGATTACACGTCACAGTTGACTGAGTGGGTAATCAGGTCCAAATGGGGAACTTTTGGGCTTCCGGTGTGGCTTCGTAGCTCGGCTAGTAGAGCATTCGCCGCGTTTGGGCTTGTTGTTTCTGTCACTAGTTCGAATCCGGCGGAAGTCCAGATATTTAGAAATCAGGTCATTTCTCCTCATTACACATTTAACCACGTCATTATAAATGACAAATGTTGGAATTGTGCTGCTGTCTTGCATGCCAATTGAGTTACATGTATCATTGTTCAGCTACCACGGTGCATTCTTAGGTGGTTACTCAGAATGAGTCGAACCGGATCAGTTGGAAGTTTTCGCCATCGTAAGCCTAGCTTAGATATAAGAAGATTATTTTTAACAGATTTCGCTGCTGATTCTCAGAGCTACCATTTTTTGAGTTAGTTTGTTAGGCTCCTCAACCTTAGCACACGTGCCAGTAGATATTGACAATCATTTTGGATATCCACCCCCATTTTTAAACCGCCAATCATTCATCGCAATGGCAACAATGAGTAATTCAGATTTGACGCGTTTCATTTCTGTCACTCATCGTTCATTGTTCCATGTGTATTTTATCCAGAAAACAATTGCATACCCAGATGTGTACGCGGCAGCTGCCTACAAACCATCAACTGTTAGAAACCCATGTTTATTCGCGTGAGCCCGCTTCACCTCAAACTTTCAGAACCACAAACTGAACGAACCCGACTGACAGCAGTCTTTGCGTGTTAAACGTCCATGAGTCAGTTGTATAGAACAGGCAAGCATACAAGAAACGCACAGCTGGTTGATTTCACCTCATGACTTCAGGCAAATCAGCGGTTTATTATATACCCTCAACAGAATGCGTTATGTTGGATTTTGTCAACGTTGAGCCCAATTCAGATGAAGTACGTAATGGGACCAGGAAAAACTTCATGCAGCGGATTGATGATTGTTTTATATGAATAATTAGTAATGACCACAAAATCCCTGAAACAAGATTTGCTTGTTAACATCCACAAAACATTCGTTTGACGTACTCTCCTTACTGCTTCGTGTTAGCAATGAACTTTGAAGACAAAATCCCACTGAACTGTTTTACACGATATACACGAAGATAATAGGTCAAAATTTCGACTAGTCAGAATAAGTCTGCAAAAACTCGACGTAGGACGAATCCAAACAGCATCAAATTAGGAAGCAAATGAAATTATTTTCAAAATAAAGGTATTTTTCTGCAAAATGTTGAATATATATCTGTATTTCAGCATTAAAGTTGTATAGTGGTGAGTATCTCCGCCTGTCATGTGGAAGGCCAGGTTTCGACTTCAGTTTGTTCAACTCTTGACAATATCAGCAAACTCCACGAAAAATTCCATTCTGGATGGTTTCTGGAATTCAGTCAAGCAATTCAGACATGTTACTGTATTCGGTCTATGTACTGATTGCCTTGTTAGTGGCAATAGGGGTAGGAGTTTTTAAGCCAGATCTGCGTTGTTATCGACCAAACTGAGAGAAAGTCAACTTAAGGAAGAATTCGAACTACACATGGTTTTATTGTGAGCCAAATCAGAAGTAGGAGAGACCGTGTTAGCTGAGGATGATGAAGAGAATTGTAACGGACGACTAAAAGTAGAATAAAGTGAGGATAGAATTGAGCGAAACCCTAACAATCCTATGTTTCTAGATGGTCGTGGGGTGCTTCGGAGCCTTATGAAAGCCCGCACTATAGGATCAACACCGACTTTGTCATGTCCCGACACAGACTCAGCAATAGCTGCACTGTCTTCAAACTTAACACCGCCTAAGGTTTCGTTTCGCTTTTGTGGTGACAACCCAATGACGTATTTGAAGATGGTTTAACAATCCGAGATTTGCATGGAATCCAAAATGTCGGATAAAGGATGGGGACTTCTTTTTCTGGTGTGTCACTCCAGCGTTTGAACTAGGAAATCGACAGATGAATGCTTCAAGTTGAAGCCTAGAAGTGGCTATCGCGGATAGCCTTATCTTGTTGTCAGATTTATGGCAGATGAGATGTTGCCCAACGACACTTACTTATAGTAAGCATCACGGAGACACGGTTTGAACAAATGCGGAATGGTGAATTGCCTATCCCCGGCAAAGCAGTCGGTGAAGGAAGTAGTGGAGCGTTTTATTTGTGACTGCACCTGACGTA
The DNA here is from genome assembly GCA_008508345.1 of Paragonimus westermani. Classification (NCBI taxonomy): domain Eukaryota; kingdom Metazoa; phylum Platyhelminthes; class Trematoda; order Plagiorchiida; family Troglotrematidae; genus Paragonimus; species Paragonimus westermani. Next base: position 15,247 of record QNGE01006975.1, read on the forward strand.
TTCGTGTTAGTTTGCTACCGGACCTACGAAAATCAGTCTGGCATGTAAGTACCGTCAATCCACAGTTCGATTGTTTGACTGTTTTGACTTACAGATCGTCTAAGATGCACCGGGATGCTGACTTGGCTTTTCAGAAAGTTCCACGTAGAACACCAGCTACTGCTCAGACTCAGTCTTTGATAATCAGAGAGTTTAATTGCAAGAAGGTAGACTTCAGAAACAACTTATTCGTACAATAACTTCTTCCTTGCTGGAGATTTCTTCAAAAAAAGGAAGAAACTTTGACTTCCTCATTGCACTCAGCCTTAACGATCACTGGCATCATCTTAGTGAATAAAACTCTGGTGCCATCAAAAACCAGTAAGATGTCTTTGGCCTATCAGAAAGGTTTGACGCGTATGAGTAACACCAATTGCTTGATAACGCTTAAACATTCAGCCTGGAACAAGTGATAATCAGGGCACACTGAACTTTCGTTTATTGAGTAGGTCATATGAGGCATCCTTACTACGGTTGCTATCGGAGGAGACCAAGTTTTCTATCCAAGCTCTCTTACTGGAAACCTGGGACATTCTGCAGCGAATTCGCAGCACACGTAGAGAGCATGATTGGCATTTCGCAACTGCAAGCCTCTAGTGGATTTACCAATACGGAAGTAAAGGCAGCCAACACACTAAGTATCCACTAGCTAAATGTGCTCAACACGAGAGCGACTTTTGAGCATATAGGCAGCTACTTAACTGAAGTACTCCACACTTAAGCACAACAAGACAGACTAAAGTTAGTGAGCTTATTAACCAAAAATCACCCAATCCAGGCGAGGTAATTTGTATTGTCTTTAAGACTGCACCGCAAAATTAGCAGAGGCGCCTACAGCAATCCTCAACTGTCCCTTGTCAACCGGCCGTCTACTGAAAATTTTGAACTAGTTCGCGGTCACGCTTACCTAAGTATGAGGATGCGCGGAGAACCCAGCAAACTCTCGACCAACAACAGTAATATCACTGGTTTTTAAAGTGTTGAAAACCTTATGAAATGACTCTCCCCGGACTGCGGTTCAAGGTCTCTAACTCACTATCAGGAAGCAACATGGCTTTCGTAGGTGATAACCATGCATCACAAGCCCATTATTGCTCGTAATGTTCGGACGAGGACTGCGGGCATAGGATTTGTCATAAACGTGGTTCACCTAGACTTTGATAGGGTTAATCATTCCATTTTGCTGCGGCGATTGAAAAGTTACGGCTTTGGTGGGCGTTTACTCACCCAGCTAGGGGAGTAATTAAACGAAAGTAGGCTCAAAGTCAACTTGAGAAACGTCTGTCAGATTGCCTGCCGGGAAACGGCGGCCTTACTTACGGAACAATCTTCAGACCTTTATTATTCAGTCTTTTCATTTTTGAGCTACTCAGCTTAGTTAGATCGTCGATATCACAAAAACCCTTGACAAAATCCCAGGCAAGTTCTTCAGTACCCGGAAGAGGTGGTGATATCGTAGAGAGATCTGAGTTGAGAAAATCAGTGGCGACACAAAAACAACCCGCGTCAGCATGCGGAAGCGACATAGTCTACAAATCGTTTTGCCTTGGCGAAAAAGCACGAATGACCTTGAAGTGTGGAAGGACAGTTGGTGGAATCTTTCACACTGAAGAGCTTCTCGCTGTGTTTGCCTCCATAATCCACCTACACCTGGATACGAATATATATACTTGTTTTTTACTAAAGATTTGGCACATAATGAAAGTGTTCAAAAACGAGACGCTGAAAGAGTTATGAGGCTCAAGCAAACTCCATTTGCAGGAAGACTGACATAGTTAAGCCCATTATCAATTAGTTGAAAAATTCTCATGGATACCAATTTTTCAACTTACAATACCCCCACAATGTTCCACACCCCGGGTTATCCAATAGCATGTCTTCTTCCACGGAATAAGGATGGCATTTAAGTTGTCAATCGCCGAGATTGAGTGATGGAACAGATAAGTTACTTCGCAGAAACGACTGTTTCATACTTACGGTCTGTACAAATTGGAACGCATTGTCCACTTCTATGGTCACGACTAAATCGGTTGAGTTTTAAAATGTTGCTGGATTGCCATATACATGAGGCAATCAGTACTAACAGTTTCCTACCCGCTACACTAGCCCAGTCTCACAGGTCACCAAGTGGGCATATCTGACTGAATGTTGCTTCAGCTTTCTTTGCTGAAATGATTTCCGCCATTAGCTTTATTGAATTTACGTTCCATTCATTTATATCCGCCCTCACTCTATGCCTATTAACTGTTCAACACAGTTTTTTCATCAAACAACCCGGAGACAGAAACGCACTAACAAAGTTCTCTCATTTCTGGAAAAACCCATGGGCCTACGAAGCTTCATTCTAACGAAACAGACTGGAGATAAATTTGTTCTTCGTAATCGGATAGTAATCGGTGAAACCTCTAGTTTCTGTATGTCTGTAAGATCTGTGGTACTTATTGTCCTGTTGAAAGTAGATCATATGACATGAAATGTTCAATACGTTTTGAAAGCTTCAGTTCGCCTTGATGCAGACTAGTTGGATCTAGGATCTGTTGAGTTCATCCCACTCCAAGACGTGGAATTTTAACGGAGTGGTCATATGAATGTAATTTGTAGTTGTGACAATCAACAATGTGCTGTGATTCTGTAGTTTTCATTCGTGTCCAGTACCCCGTCACTCTTGTCGCTTCCTGTCTGGTCCCAATGATTGCTTCAACCCATCCAAATGATGTGACCGCTGACGTCACCACACTCAACCCCATCTATCTACCAGATGAAGGCGCAGGGTGCATATGATCTACTGTGTACCAAATGTGTAAGATACGGTTGATCGCAAATAAATTATTCGGATAACTGTGTTGAGCATTAGGTGATTGCACAATTTTGTTGGCGTTTTTTCTGTAATAATGTACCTTGAATTTAACTAAAATCCCCCGCAGTTTGTTACTACAAAATTTGCCGTCATTTTTTGCCTAACTTGCGATCAGGCAGCTGCATATAGCAATACAAATGTTAGGATAAATTGCTTGCACAAACAAGTTCGTACGTCTCTAGCAGTCTTAAGGACTGTAGCTGAAGGTGGAGAAATGCATTATACAAGGTAATCTGTGTAGCTTATTGTTGCTCACATCTAGTAGACTAGGTGCCACGCTCATAAGTTGAGAGATAAGAGGTGTGTGAGTTGTAAGCACAATTAGTGTATGACTGTTTATAATTGACTGTAACCTATGATAGTGGTCGAACAAAATTTGCATGCAGTTCTCGCACGTTAATCGGAGGAAAGCAGGTTTCTAAAGGTTGTTTTTGCAAAGGTGATGAACACGCAACTAGTCCTCTCCGAAAGACAAGTGAGACGACTGGCTTTCGTGATATTCGAAACCTAAAATTGCATGAGTGAAAACCCAACATCGATTGCCAGTCATAGGATAATATTGAAGAATCACTACCCTGTCCCTTGTGGCTAACTGAGAATCGTTTACACATGCACATGTTGTTTAGTATTATTATGTTCTGTGCTTGGCTGAGAGCAAAGTTGCAAGTTTTGTGTAGGTGAATATGCATAGATATATACGTTTTAAACACAATCGTTATGGAAGACAGGGCCTTGCTAAAGGACCGTTCTCGATACGCTGACTTAACCCTCGCCAGTTGGCCCAGTTGTGTCATACGCGTGTGTTGTTTATTAAGCGACTGCGAATAGTGCCGTGAATTATATCGAACAATAAAGGCATCCGATGAACGAAGGGGGGTTTCGGTTTCGCAAATGATCGCACCACTTGCATTGTTAAATGCTTCCCAGCCAGCCTTTCTGAACGATTCATTCGGGCCCATTGCGAGGTCGATGATACAGTCTTCAACATGGTTTCCTCTTGACAGCTTGATCGAAGTTCTAGTCGCGGCCCGGACAAGGGACTGCAGCTGTTGACCATGATAATGGTTTATAAATGTTCAGGCAAACGATCTTCACATTACTAGTGTAAAATGAGTTAGATTTTTCAAAAACACTATCGATAAGCAGATTTACCAGAGTGAACAGTACATTTGCCTAATGGCTGTAGTGGCTGCATATTGTACAGCTTAAATAGAAGGTTGCAATTTTACCCCCATTTCAGCTTATTTCGTAGCACCGTGCAAAGAGAAAGGGTGGCTCGACCTTTACAAGTGAGCACCTAATGACTCCAGTACTTATTGTGCGCATAATGACAGAAACTGTTTGTCCAACCCAACGCACAGGTCACTATTCCGTGAGAGGTAAGAGGTTGGTTAATTTTGTTACCGATAAAGACGAACGACAAATGCGGCGGGACGAATTGATGCATCATACTAATGAAAATCGTTTCATCTCCAGAAACATAGCATTGCGCGCTATTCTTCCTTGACAATCACTGGTGTGATGGACAGCCGTTTTGGCCACTTACGTTTACAGCAGTCCCACGCTGTCCACAGAATCGAATACACTACCAGTGGGAGAGCAACACATTACAGTCCTGGCATATAAATCGCAGAGCCGGGCACCCCGGTTTCTTTCATAATATGTAAATTAATTACTTTAAACAGTGCGCTCTTTTTTCATGCAGGTTGAAGTGGACCAATTGTTTACAGTTCACACATGAGGGGCAAACAAAATGGAAACTATTGTGAAGTGCGTAGCACCGGAAGCTGATCTCTAAAGCATTATATTGAGTCGAGTGCTTGTTGATAAAGTTGAATTAGCAAGGGTTTCTTGGAAGTGTAGCATCCACGTGCATTAACAGCCAGCCCTCAAATCAGATTCAAAATGTGTAAGCAAACCAGTGTAAAAGAAAATTCCAACTTCCGATAAATAAGACTCTGCAAGTTGATAATGAGCAAAATTAACAGAAGGTGACATTTATATCAATTGTCACCCGATGATTACGTATTAAGTGGAGTGAACAGAATTGAAGCGTTGTTAATTGCCTCGTTTTCAAGTATAGAGAAAACTGTCCACCTGTAGGTATTACTCCAAAAACAGGGTAATTGCGACAAACCGTTCGAATCATTTTTCGATATATTACTTTAACAACGTTCGTGTTATATTTTATTGATTACTAATCTCACCTTGCGTTAGTGGTAACCTTGTAAACGGGCTTGTCCTTGACTTGACTGGTGACTACACACGTTATCCGCTCTATTGGACTGCTTTTCGTTCTGTATTCCCCTTTCGGACTGTTTTGCTGGAACAAAGCTGGGTAGGCTCTGATCTCCAGTAGAGCGATTCCGTGGGATGCAACCAGTTCATTGAATACCTGAAAAGGAGGCACATGAACTGGTATATTGTCCCTATACCAAAACACTTGTTGAGTGGGCCATTTTTGCGCATCGGTCTGAGCAGGCCCATTCTTGTCAACCTTTCGGAATTGACAGCCAAATCGAGCAGGTTTGTGTTCTAACACGGCGAGTGGTAGTTGATTGTTTTCATTCCTTTGGGCCTCTTGGAACTGTTGTGTCAAGACGGCCGGGTCATAAACACGAGCCAGTGTCTGAGGCGTCTCCCTGAGTGGCTGATTCTCCTGGTTACCATGAAACGGTAACGGTTCAGTAAACTGTATTTCTGAGTTGCCTTCGCTTGTCCGGTTACCTGAATTGCTGTCCAGCAAATAGACTTTCGGAGATATTGGCTCGTATAATTCCCAGTTAATTGTGAAATAAGCAACAACCGGGTCCTAAATGTCAATCAAAAGAGATGCAGGTTATTGGTTTTGGCAAGTTACATCATCAGTTGACTTTCATTTAAAATGTAAATGGAAGAATACAGTGCGCTAACTTCTTTGAAATTATGATGTTTATTCATAGTGTAGTTCAGTCGATAATGTTTTATCAGTAACCCAGCAGTAGTGTAATGTTAAAAACCATTAGAAGCAAATAAGACGTGATGTTCTGATTAGGGTAATCCCACATTCGAACTTACACCTCTCGCAATTTTATAGTGAAAAATGTTGTGATTAGAAAATTGAGAACTTGCAAATTTCCAGCGTTGATATCATACCTAAACTGGTATATACTTTGTGAACGTGCCGACGCATTTTTACTAAAGGCGAAATTACAGGGGAGCAATATTGTGAAGTTCTATGATCTGTCAAGCCGTCAAGCATTGAATGTTATGCACACCACGCCGAACGACATCAAAAGTCATGTCACGTTCAGGCGTATTTCATGATCTCAAAGGAACGGTGGGAACAGGTGGCAAAAATACTGACACTTTATTTCAATGTGGATTTACTTCATCGAAATCTCGCAGAAAACTGCGAATAAAAGACGAATGCTGTTGTCTCCCTAATTCTTGTTTTTCACAACAGTCGGCTGGTCCTTCAAGGTTTGTACTCCAAATGGAAGTCACGTGATCTACTCAGTGTTCACAGTGTACTGCTGTTCAACCAACATAATCATTCTCATGAAGTCCGCACTTGTGAGGGAATATTACTTTAAACCATCGTTTTGGATCTAAGTTCCAACCCAGTGATTACATCGAAATTCGAACCATCGAAGCACTTGGCGCTTCCTTCTCAGAAATTACGAAAAGCAATTATCTGAAAGATATTTTTAAAATGCTCGCCCCAGCATGAGAAAAATGGACCAGACGCCGTTCTGAATATTGCGCATGAAACTCCAATCAACATGTTTTAGTTCGAGCACATCTTGTCACAACTAATTATGCTATACTGATAGTAAAAACCCTACAGGGTGTCAACTTTACAGATGATGTATTCGGTTGTAAAGATGCCGACGACTGTTTGAATTGTCATTGAAATTAATTGGGGGTTTTCTACCTTATTCTATCAATCTTTAGGTTGTTAACACGAAACCTTCAATATCACACGTTAATCGTCTTTTGAACTTAAGTGAAATGGTGCACATCACTCAAACCAGAGGCGGCGTACGATAGAAACATGCACGTCATGATTAAGCTGGCATGGACATATCGGCTTAGTATAACAGTCTGAGTATCCTTCACTGAATATTCAGGCATAACGGCTAGGGGTTAATCGCTGACATGTTGATAAGCGGTCAGCTCACTTCATTTCAGATTTCTACAACTGTTTGCTGCGACATCGTAAGTAAATTTTTGAACAATGTCCACGCAATTACTGTTATTGACAAAATTCCGAATGTGCACATTCAATATTGACATTGAAAACAACTGCTTGTTTATCATCGAAGCTAATTGAATTTCCTTCCTCTCAGGCAAAACAAATGACCTAGTATGGTCTGTGGACAATCACTGGCAACAGTGCGAATGGTGATGAGGCGTCCTTCAAACCTATATTATTTGCACAACTCAATTTGATTCACTAAATTTACTAAGGATTTTATGGATTATCCATCGCAAAATTTGAGCCCTCAGAGTAGTTAACTATCCCAGCAGTTCTTAAAACTACTGCTATCGATTGACAGAGATCAGATATCCGTACTTTGCTGACGCATGACCAGACGCTCTATGATGTATTTTTTGGGAAATGACTAATCAATTAACTTAATAAAATATTCTTAAATTTCAAACCCAACTCATGTAGCTGATTGACATCTTCACAGATTCTGTTAAAAAGATAGATTTGAACTGGGAAGACAGGCGTTATCTTCAATTACAGAAAATAATGCGTTTACGCCCATTTGTAGCTATGTAGAGACCTTGAATTTTATGGTTTCTCTACTTGTAACGATTAGGGGAAGTTTACACTTATTGTTGTTTAAGAAAGAACTCATTAGTGGATATTCGAAATGAAGAGAGGCTATCACACCGTTTTCATAGAACAAGTTAAGTAAAAATTAACAATAATAAAAATATACTAACTAAATTAAAAGTTAACTACCACGGGGTTAGTGAGAGACATGGATGAACGTTTGGTTACATTTCAACGTGTGCACAATAATCGCCACAGATACATACACCAGGATCATCGAATTCAAGTTAAGCTGAGACTGGACGGCAAGTTTTCGACAAGAACTTGGTCTCGGTGACCAGCAAAAGATCGGTACAAAAAGATCTTGCGCCAGTAGAGTCTCGTCGACACCCCATACGCATGAAAATTGAACAAGTTATTTGTTACCTAATTTCAGGTTAGTAGTCCAAACCATTGTCAACCAAGCCCATTTCGGTTGTAACGGTTAGGAAAAATGTGCACATGGCTCACCTCGAACGGTTATCACTAATCATAAGTTCGGTGGCAAAGCCGTGATTCTGGGGATGAGAGGGCCTCCCAAAACAGTGATTACCTGATGTATCTTAACTCCGCCATCAGGAAAAATAGTTATTAATCAACCAGGGGTTACAAGTAAGCCACTGTATCGACTTTTCCTTGTTAGACCGATTACTCGAGTGACAGAACAGCGCTGTAGACCGCAAACGTTCACAGTAAGTGTGACTGGATCACTCATACCAAACTCCTCCGAGAGTATAACGTTCCAGTAGGAAAAATCAACGGTCCAACAAATTAATTTAAACAACGCAGGAGTCTGCATAAGAATTCGTGAGACTGCTATTTGTCGAGTGTTGGTGGGTTGATTTTTAAATGTGTAAAAAGCTTCTAGATCTACCTTAAAATAAAGTGTTGAATTAAGAGCCATACGGTTTCAGCTCAGAATGTGTGGCAAGCAACTCTGCAAAGTCCACATGAAAAAAGAATACTGATTTCAGTCGGATTTTTGTTGGGCGATAAACACTACTTTTGTCAACCATAATTATACGCTGCATTGTTGGTCGGAAAACATTTGTGTGATAGGGGCACACGATACAAACATAACCCTCACACATTCGAAAATGAGTGCGAAAAAGTCAACAGAGAAAGCAACAGTGGTTGTTTGTGGTCCATTTAAAGCAGAAAACTGCTAATTTTGATCACAATTAAAGCATGGTTTCTTAGGCATTTCAAATAGGGGTGCAACAACAATCATCTACCCATGATTGAGGAGAAACACAATCTTCGTAGAAAACTGTGCGTCTTATAAAATAAGTCGCGTGCCAAAATAATGTGTATTTTTTCACAGAACACGAGTGAAATCGCCTAGGTTGTAGGCTTTACTTAAACCCAGTTAAGAATGCCTAAGGCATAATATTTCTGGCAAATTTCGATTATGTTAATACCTGCTGTATCACGTCGATTGTAGAATATGGCTCGATATGATAATGGAATAGACCGGGTTCATCTTTGTTTAGATTGATCTCTAGTAAAATTCTGAATTACATTTTCTCGAACAAGTATCCTTCGTACACACAGAGGACACTTACTGTCATACAAAGTATTCTCTTTTTCTATGCGGCGCTCGGTTGATCAACGTCAATTTTCAAATCCCTCGGAACTATAAGTTTCAAGTTTAACCAACCGAAAGGATTTGCAAGCGTTCTGTGTACAGTGTACGCCCTGAACTGCTTACTCCATTATTGGAGTTTAGTAACAGGTACTCGTATGTTTAGGTTAGGTTGAAAGTTGAGACGTGGGAAGCACAACCAGATGGCTTACCACGGTAGACCACAGGTCAAAACGGCTGTCACTTATAGAACTTGGTGCGCTATTAACTTCAAAATTCTGTAGTTCACAAACGTTCTCCTGCGGGAATATATATATGTATGTATATGTGTATTCGTCAGAGAAAAACGAAACCTGGACCAGAAGAAACTACTGTTGAAATGTAACCTGACAAACAGCTCGGGATTCAGTCAAGTATCAAAAGCCATGGAGGTAACGAGGAGTAACTTACAAGAATCTGCTTTCTCAGTATGCGCGACTTTTACAGAGGCGAGTTTTCAATATAACGGTACCGCAAAGAATCACAAACGATGATGACGAAAACGATATTTTGGCGATTACAAACGAAACTGTTTGCATTGTTAATGACTTTTTCAAGTCCCCTATGATCATCTCGAAATGATTAGTTTCAACGGAAATGAAACGGAACGCACCAGGAAAAACAGAATATGACAAACCGGGTAATTACAGTTTAAATTTACGTCAATGAAAAACAAGCAAACTGGTATCACTCTCACCCCTTCGAAAAAAAGAAGCTTATTCATTGGAGTGGCAAATACAGGAGAGCTTTGCAACTCTCGTTTTTATCATAATAATTTCTATGAATATCTCAGAAGAAAAAAGGTTTTTCATTTCGACCTGACCGTAGACACACATATCTAATCGAGAACTGTGACGTCTGGATTCCAACACTCCATTTACTTCTTTGCCGTGTTGATGCTAAATCAATTGTGTTGAGGAATCTTGTCGAGACAGTGTGCTTCCGGAATGGTACTGCTCATATCAGATTATCCAAGATGATTAAACATTCCGATCAGCCTTAAATGTTTCATTCATGCTCACGGCCCATCATCTTATACACTATTTACTTGTAGTCCTGTGTTAACTACGACTGACTGTGAAAAACACAGACAGTGAATGTCTAGGATGGATTCTGGGTTATCACTTGCTTTATAAGAAATTTGCTTAGAAACCGATGTGAATGCTTTCACCGTGATTAGGGTCCAAAGCTTATCGCTGTAGACTATCACATTACATTTGTAAATTGAGATTCACTGGTTAAAAGCTACAGTGGTGCTGGCGTTGAAAACCCCATGCAGTTTACTTCTCACCGTGAGCATTTCCGGGGAGTGTTCAAATAGCTGGTACTCTTTCTTGGTGGGTTAATTAAACAGGCTTATGGTCAGCACCCCATGAGGCTTAAGGATTTGTTTCAAGCGTACGCTGAGGATAGATGGAGAGGTTCACCTTACTCACTTGACTTTACTATCTAGGAAGATTGCGTAACGCTGGAAATTCCGTGGTATGTTTGGGCCTCAAATATGGTTTGCTTTCTTCGAACAAAATTCCCACCGTTCGCTTTATTTATACTACATCTACTTCTGTCCAGTTGTTTTCACCCCCTCACGGTCAATTCAATGAAACAAAAACACAGCTGATTCCATTCTGCACTCATTCTGTGCTTATTCTGCTAAGCTTCTTACAGTTCAACAGAATGTGCTATGGAAGCGACCTAGAACGAAATCTTCGTGTATAGAGTCAGTACATACTCATAAGTTAACGGAGAGAATTTTCAAGAGGTCCCGTCATCATATTTTCCCAACAAAAAGTGCAAGTGCCGGTAGGTTGAATATTCTATAATCGGTTCTGGTAACTCAATTCCGTTTTATGAATGCAATTTATTCGCAGCATTCGAGAGGTACCGCATAAGTACATTACAACGTTTCTGTTTCCCTTCGGCTTCTTAACTCTCACGTGATTTATCTGTTTATTTATGAAGTAATTAATCGTATGGAAATCCGCTACAGATGTCAATTTATGGTGTTGAGAATCTATCATTCCAGATGATGCACTTTCCATTTTAAGCAGATTTACTTTTTGAACGGGAAAAACGTTTTTGCCTCAAGAAGAAGTAAAATATCAGGAGGAAATTTTAC
>QNGE01006976.1:0-16226 GCA_008508345.1 Paragonimus westermani
TTGAGGTGAGCGGCGGCCCGATCCACAGTACCTTTGGTCAGGTTCATGGCTGTTTGATGATGATGATGATGACGATGAATCGTTATTTATTAACAATCATTGATGAATATTCTCGGTTCCCTTTCGCTTTTGAATGTCCTGATCAGAATAGTGAGACCGTTATTAAATGTTTCCGTCAGTTGTGGTGGTTGTTTGGTACTCTGGCTTAGATTCATTCTGATCGTGGAACGTCATACATGTCGTCAAATGTTCAACAGTTTTTCCACGAAAGGGGAGTCGCAACAAGTAGAACAACACCATACAATCCCCATGGTAAAGGGCAAATAGAACGTTTGAATAGAACGCTTTGGAAAACTGTGTTGCCCACCCTGAAATCTCGTAACTTGGAAATCAATCACTGGAAATTCGACCTTCTTGATGCTTTGCACTCCATCAAATCACCCATGTGTACCGCAACTGATGTCACACCACATGAAAGACTACTCCTCCGGAACAACCCTCCCGATTTGGCTTAACAGACCTGAGCTGGTGCTGTTTAAGAAGAGTGTCAGGCAGTCTAACTATGATCCGCTCGTCGAAGAAGTTAAATTACTTCAATGCAATCCACAGTACGCGCACAGCCGTCTTTCTAGTGGCATGCAGGGAGCATTTTCTGTTCACCAACTGGCCCCAAAAGGAGAAGTCACGCCTGAGACCACTTCGCAAGGATTATCGACACCTTCGGTCAAAGAGACTTCATCTGTGCCATCTCATTACGTCCCTATTTTAGTGCTCGTCGCACTAAGTCGCGTTTTTCCCAGGTACGCAATTGTCAGACGCGAAAAGCGAAAAGGCCGTTGAGGAGAGAGACCAAATTTTCATTCAACGAAATGTACAAGTGGTCTCTGATAGCGCTATAAAAGGCACCGACACGCGAAATAGCTAGAGATGCTGGAGACCGGCCGTTGACGAGCAAGTAAACCGGAAGAATGTGACACATGTGTCCTTCAGGTTCGCGCCACGGTCACATGATATGTAGACAAACAATCGGACAACATGCATCATGCGAGCTTTCTTAATAGCCTAGGTACAATATGCAACTATAAGTTTTGGAACTATTTTACACACCATACCGCAGGCAGGCCAGTGAGATCTCCAGGCCGCTACACCATCACTAAGCGGCATAACAGCTTTCCCTCAACTGACATACACAACACTGACGATCGCTCACGTAATCTTGAAACGTTAATCAAGCAACAGCAGCGTGTTAATCCATACTGTCTGAGAAACAGCGACGCATAGACCTATTACATATTGCCCCTCACCACCAAATATTGTTTCACCGATCAGTGTACATATTTTCAGTCATTCCCCTGTGACCAACCATTTGTTGTCTGCTCACATTTCCTGGTGGGGGAGAACGTTATAATATTTTGTGTTATTTGTTTCATCCTTGAGTTGGTAATCGATTTACGTTGTCCATTTCAGACGTCATACACCAAATGTTAAACGAATAAAGCCTATCACACTGGCCACTTACTCTTCTGTTTCTGACTTAAGATTGTTCGTTTGTGCCGTCGAATCTGATTGTTCACAACAATCGGAATGCGCTTTGCAGCTTTAAGGTGGGAAATGTTTCTGATAGACTGTTGGGATTGCGTAGATCTGGTGTTAGATTATGAGGTTAAGAGGGTTGTTGACGGGTTTCTTCGGTTTGGGAGTTGCATCAACAGCGACGGTGATGTAATAAATGAAATTGTAGCTCTTTTCTCTCAGGTCAGAGCAGTATTCGCTAGCCCAAGACATCTCTGATGACAGAGAGCCACCCCCCCGACAATTGGGGGGGGGGGCGTGTATGAGGCCATTATACGGGCTACGCTACTTTACAGCCGTGAAGCTCGCCCGTTCAGAGTAGAAGACGGAAACTGTCTTCATATATTTGACCACCGATATCTGCATTCAATCGCCGGTCTCGACTGGCACTAACGAGTTAGAAACAATAAAATTAAGAAAGGGATTTCCGGTGGTAATTGTCAGGCGAATTCCTTTGTTAGCTCTTTGAATTGGCGCACGCTCCAGTCGTCATGGGTCAGCGATGACGAATAGTTGTCTACCACACTTAACACTCTGTAGGTGTGGTCTGAAGTGCGAGGTCACATATGATGACCTAACACAGGAAACTGAAATCATTCATCAAGGGTTTAGTTACTTTTCCTCGGGTCTATCTCTGGGGCTCCTACGGCTTGGAGAATCGGCTGTTAGAGACTTCAGATGAAATGGCTGCCGATCGGGCACACTAGAGTGAATGTTGTTAAATCAGTGTACTTGTTGGCGCGGGGTATTGAAAGCCGTGAGGATGCTGTCTTGCTGATGAATTACTTTCGCTCACAGCGTAGTTTGTTTGCAGGATGTACGCCCATTGATGTTGAACATTTGGGTGTTGATATGTTTGCCTCTGCTTCAACCTCCCTTCACTCCTTTTCCAAGGCTTGAAGTTTTCATCATGGTTGTGTGACACTTAAGCGTCCGCGAGAATCAATAATCTCGTTGTCTTCGGAGATGATGGTCACGCCTTGCTTTCATATTCAAAGAAGCCGGTGTGAGCGACTACAGGAGTCTGGCTCTGGCTAATCGCCCAGGGTGCAATGAGGCTCTCAAGTGTCCACGGTCGTGACGCGCGGCGAGTAAACATGGGCTCGCAAATTGTAAGTTTCGTGTGGTTCATCAACAGTTGTCACCCGCCTTTATGAGCACGATATTGCTGGTCCATAGGCATGCGATTGCGGTTCCACCTTCCTTCAGGTTGTCCTCAGGAGCGTGCTTGGTTCAGACAACAATTTGCGTGAGATGTCTGTACTAGTGTTGGAACTGATCCAACAAAATACAACCCTGTCAGTTAGCACTATCGACAATCGATCGACAGTAAAAAGCCAAGTCTCAGCGCGTTGACTTCGTATATTATTACCGACCCTAGAAAATAGAGAGTGCAGAGAGGCGCGTCAAGTTAGCGAGGCACGGAGCGAGTTGTGTGTTAGCCCCGGGACGGATGTTACAAAATGCGTAGCTTGACTAAAACAAAAGTAGGTACAAAATCAAAATCATAGAAAATGTACAGATGAATGGGACTATCAAAATATTTATTATAGTCGCTACACTAGTTGGTGGCCGTCAGTCGTGAGCCCTTACCTTCACCGAAACGTGTCTACCATCAGATGTACTGGACAGCCAGCTGCATCTGACAGGTTATGCACTGTGCAGATTTGCTCAGTCTCTCCAACTTCAGGCAGATAGTTTTGTTCTCAGTGTGGCAAAGACTAATTCGTTCAGCTTTTGTGACGGTACTCTTGGGGCTTTTGTTCTGTGTATGGGTTTGCGCCTTGAAAGACTACTGACAATGTTTACTGTCTACAGAAGCTCTACATCTAATTCGCCCTATGTTCCAGAGACACATCGACCATTTCTGATCCCAATTGATTAAACCATGCCAGCAGTATGCCGGCAGTCCTGCTTGGCTACCGCCAGGAGCTTTGAATGTGAGCTAAATTCCACGTTTCAAGTACCATTAAATTAGTATGTTGACTCCTCATTAAGGTCCGTGGCAAACTTAGCCTCGTCAGTGTTGTATCCTATGTTCGGGAAATTCACTGTGTGTGGTATGGTTTGTCAATCTACTAGGTACGAGCGATCATGCTGCTCCATTTTTGTGTACTCTTGGACAAACAGAGGAAAGAACCTGTGTAGATGTAATTTGGGGTTTTACGCTCAGGTTTATTCTGCTATAGGGCTTAACGATTCCGTATTTGCTACCGTTTTTGCTCTTCGGTATTTTGACCACATCTGTCACACCTGTTTGGCATTCTGTTAATTCTTCGTTTTTCGTTTTGATACATGAATGAGTAGCAAAAACCTATCTAACTAGCCTAAATCATCACAGACGGCAACACGTCATTGGTTCACACTGTTGCGTAACCGCCACACAACCATGATAAAAAGCGAGCCTTATGCAGTAAGAGAGAAGAAAAAGGAAGGAGAGGGGGAGGGACCTAACTGCGTCCATATTCAAATATTCGACAATAAGATGCCTACACCTTGCAAACAAACAACTGAGTTGTGACTGAAAGTAAGGCGTCATCAGGAAAACAGTTTCATTACGGCTTTCAGCGCCTCGCGTCATTACATGCACTCACTTCACGGATAACTCGGACAAACAACGACAACATTCGCGCCACTGAGCTTGATTAGCCGGCATCTCATCTGACGTCTCTAGTCACCGACTCTATGAGTCGCGATGGTCCCAGCCCGGAAAGCGAAACTGACCTACAGTTGCCAAACCCTTCGCGAACGACTCCATTTCTCTACGCCAGGTCAACATCTGTCCACCTCGCATCTTACGCCAGTCGGCCCCGGAGTCGGGAGAGTGCTCGATGTGGCAGGTGACTACCTGGCATCCTTGGTAGTCTGTATAAATGTAAGGACTGAGCAAAAGAACTTGTTTAACAATTGGTGCCAAACACCCGCTTCCTAACCTCTTCGTTGCTTACTCGCTGGTTCTACCCGATATGACCGACTGAGCGCAGACATCGGTGGTCAGATAGCTGAAGACACTTCACGTCTTCCACCCTGAACGGCCAAGTTTCGCTACCGTAAAGTAATACAGTGCTCACTGTTGTCTCATACACGCGACCCTTAAGCATCAGATAAATGCCCCTCTGTCACCATAAGTGTTCCAGATTAGCGAACACCGCCCCAACTTCAGAGTTACGCGCTTCTATTCATTCCCTGCACTCCCGCCGCCGCCGATGAAGCTTCCCAGGTATACAAGCCGGTCAAAAATCTCTGACTTCATTATCTAACATCAAATCTACGTAATCACAGCAGTCTTCCAGATGAACTACATTTTTGAGGCTGCAAAACGCATTCCGAAGTACTTAGCAGAGAGCGAAATGGCGTCTAGCGTTGTCTATGCTGTTCGGAAAGTTTCAAACAGCAACACGTTGTCGCCGGCATAATCAAGATCAGTCAGTCTTCCATCAGATAGGAGGTCTACGCCGGCGTCTTTTGAGTGCCGCAGGCAGTCTTCCATTATTTCGCCTATGACGAAATGGAACAAAATTGGTGGGAGTCGACAGCCTTGACGTACGCCACTCATGGTGCTGGAAATGTCGGACAGTTCACCGTAAATCTTTACCTGAGCTGAATTATGGGAATAAAGGGTCGACCGTATGTTCTAATACTTCGTCGGTACACCCCTGTGTTTAAGCGACTCTAAAGTGTAGATCGGCCCATCGAATCGAACGCACCTTTACATTCGACAAATACGGCCATTGTTGGCTGGCGATATACACGAAGCTGCTGTGGAATTCAACGGAGAGTAAAAAAGTGACCTGTACACCCCCGTCCAGTGCGAAAACCTACCTGAGGTTCCTTAATGAATGCCTCTCGGATTGCAGTCGACGAGGTACAATGGGTGCCAGAACACTAGAAATGACTGGGGTCAAACTAATTCCCCTGTGGTTTCTGCAAGAGCTCTTGATATCTTTCTTGAATATAGGGTCTGTTGTCGAGTGACCCCAACTCGGGAGATGGTTTCCGTCATTTACACAAGTTGCAACAAATGGGTTAAAGCCTCTACTAACGTCTCTCCCCCTTCTTTGAAAAGTGCCGGCACGAGATCATCTGGACCAGCAGCCTTATTACGCCTGTGAGCCGCAATGCAATTGCGGACCTCAGTCTCGGTGGGTGGTTCCAAGTCTATCAACCAGGGCACTACATTACAAGTTTGTGGCAACAACACAATAGAGGCGGGTCGCCAGCTGTTGATTATTTCCCGAAGCAAGTTGCCTGGGGAAGTGCCCTTCAAGGTCTGAAGGTTGATGTATACTGTTTGTCGGAAACGTGAATCTACGGTTTTCGTACCGTTACTTACTTGAGCTCACCTCCAGATAAGTATCGATTCAGGCACTTCTTTACTAGAATCTCTGACGACATCGAAGCTGAAACTTGTGGTGAAGCCGGGGGGAGAATGGTACTGGTTACCAGAATAGTGCATTATTTGCTCGATTGGATCGCATTGAATAGTCGCTTGTGCGCTGTTAGACTCAGTACATTGATTAAAGTTTGCTAGCGCACATCGGAAAAGCGTTGCATATCCGTTGTTCCGACCTACGCTTTGATAGACACTTGTTCAGGTGCTACCAGAAATGTGTTCTACGATGCCCTCATCAACCTCTTGAGACAGACTAATCACTGACATTATCCTACTAGCCGACGATTTTAATGTTCACTCTGGTCGTCCTTCGCCGGACGAGAAGCTGCTGGGTGCCAGGTTCATCATTTGGACAATACCGTGTTAACATTGACAGAAGACTGTTGCAGCTGTGCACATCTCACGGTCTCCATATTTCGAGCGCCGCATTTTGTATACAGAAAGAGGTACTGTGTCACTTAACCGCCCTGTGCATCTCGGCCGTAGATACCACTTGGTCGTATAGTTGTCATTCACAGGTAGTATCATCCTGTCAAAGACTGTGGGGAATTTTAAGGCAATCACCTGGACTTGGATCCTGCTGTTGTGCGTCGTGTTTTTCCACCATATGCCCAGAGGTCGTACACTGTCAAATACAAGATAGTTAGCTGGTATTCGAAAATGAACAGCGTGATGAACGCCTACCTGAGGGTAGTGTTGCAAATTTAGCAAGTTCGAATCAGTTCAGAAAACCTAACCGTCGCTGGAAAAAAAATCACAGCAGCTTGAAGACCTTCACTGTGAAGATTTTCCAAGGGGTTATGCAGTCGTGGTGGAAGTGAACTTCCATTACATCTGTGAATCTTAGAAGGAAGCGTCGCTAGATTCCATGTAGTTCGAGAACCTAGGCGTAAGTTGACTAGCAGCGTGCACAAAGACCGTGTGCATCACTTGATCGAACAGCCGAAGAGGCTAGAGGAGGCCTTTTATTGGGAAATACCAGAAAGTTATTCTTTCTGATTCAGATTTGTACAAGTGGGACCATATGTGGAAAAGGTGGTTCACACGTCGCCAACTAGTCATGCCGACTTGACGGGCAAGCCAACCATTTTGAGGGACAGTTAGTCTGGCATCAGCTAACCCATATGACCGACAGGTTCGAATGATCATTTATTACTTTCCGGACGGCCCTCTGTCAAAGACAGAAGTGGCCCTGAGGCTCAGGTTATCGATGCATAACGAGTCACATGGAATATCTTTCCTTTCCTTCTCTTCTCAAGGATTGTGGAGAGAGATTGATATCAGAACTGGTAATGTAACGTCAGATGGTTCGGAAACTGATCACACACACACTGGTTGTTGCTTGCCAACACTATTTCCCGTTTTCCTAAAGAGGGCCTGAGATCTGTATGAAAACCCAGAGGCTTGTTAAGCCCAGGGGAAGGCAAACACGTGAGGAACAGCTCAGGATTCTGGTCCGATCGGAGTGGGTGGGAGGGTGGTTGGATGGGTGTGCGTTGATTACCTTTTCACCTTGCGATGGACCTTGGAGCCCCGTCACTCCTACAGGCAGCCGACGGTCATAGTCTTTATCGATTCAATGGCTGCTTACGATTCGATTGTTTACAACGTTTTCTAAGACTACCTTCTTGACAGGAGCGTTCCAAGGAAATACATGAATCCGTTGAGTTCACTGTATGCCCACTCCACCAGCAGGGTTGTGGTCTATGGATAATTGTCTCAGGTGTCCATCTTTTCGGGTGGTGTTTGCTTGGAGTATCCGATCTCCACTTTCCTGTTCAGTTTTCTCTTGGACGAAATTCTGGAAAGTCTGTTTGAGGAATCCAATACGCTTGGTATTCAGTTAATTTCTAGCACTGTTTTGAAGGACATGAAGTACGTTAGTGAAATAGCCTTGGTTGGCCCTTTGCAGACCATTTTGGACACAGGGAGCGACCTGGCTGATTTGTATGGAATGCGCCTTGCCTTTTCAGAGTACAGTGCTCATTGAAGACTGTCGCATACCGATTCTCATCTTCCTAATTGCTTGAATCCACTTGAGACTGTGGACAGCTTCCTACACAATCTCGGACTGTCACGTACTGTCGCGTCAACCTGTAGTGTTTCTGATGAGATATCGGCCAAGAAAACACCGCTCTCGGATGTTTTATTATCTTATGCCGCCTGTGACGTCGACGTGATATCCTGCGGAAAGAAAGCTTGCGTCCGTTCTCTTGTGACCTGGTATTGTACCACATATTTGTAGTTGAATCCCAGCTGGTGAAACGTCTAGCGGCTCATCGATCGTTAGCCTACCGTCACGGCTTGAAACTGAAATACAATACAACACTTCACGTTACTGAGGGCGATGAAACAATTGCTCTGCTTAATTGCAGGTTTCACTTTCTCGGTTCGTTGTGATAGGTGGACCTCGTATCGAAGGTATTACAACCACAGGCTCCATCATGCTTGGCGATAACGATCAAGCCCCATCCCTCTAATCTCCAAAGTCGAACTGCCTTTCTTATGGCTTATGTGGCAGTTAAACATCGGTTAATGGTGTTGGTCTGTTGGCGATACAAATGAACCTACGGCGAGATGTTGTAACAAATTATATCCATTTCGAAACGGTTGTGCTACGTGAGTCGCCCATATTGCTGCTTCCACCCACACATTGTATTTGTAGGCAAGCCGCCGACTGTTCAGGATGTACGAATTGACATCTCCCTGTATATCTGTACTCCTCTATCGTTGATGCACTAGATCAATGGAACTCGGTGTTCTGTGGCTCTTGGGAGGAGCCGGATACTAAGCCACTCGTTTATAAATGTGTAGGTCATGTTTGTTTACTTATTTCTGCCAACAGCTTGCTGACCATGTTGAACAGGCTAACAAGTAAAATGGTCCATGTGAACTGCATTTGTCATCTTCAGATTTTAAGGTGTCATTACGGGATTGAGTTTTTCCTGACGTTCTTTTTTTCCTGCAGATGGACCTCTCTAGGTTTGCTTGCCCCACTCAATGGGATTGTGTCATCTCATCTGCTTCTAGTGGTGCTGACTAGGTGTCTTTTAGGAAGAGGAGGCACGTGGTGCATTCGTAAAGACATCCGGTTATCGAATACACTGAATGCCTGTAGTATGTGAATGAGTTCCATCTTTCCTTGCGGATCGAGGATCTGCTGTATCCGCGAGGAAGAGGCGTATGGACAATGGACATTTGGTCACCGTTTTTTCCTTAACCAAGCGGGCTGATATTGTAGACAGCGGGACAGTCCGTAGGTGTACAGTTGCGCAGTCTTCATGTTAGCAACCGATAGCCGAAGCACGGTAGCTTCACACTCCACATCGAATTTGTCATGCATTGTGTATGCTGAAGAAGCGCATGTCAAACTGCGCATTATTCAGTGCTGCCATTTTTGGGAATGCGAAACGATCTACATTGTTGGTTGGAAACGACCCAAGACATGGTGGTGTGTCGCAGCTTGTTTCCATGAGGCAGTTGACTCTGCGGATTTTCATTGTTTTACTTGTTCGTCCATCAATTTTCTGTGTGATGCTTGTTTGATAATCTATTATTTCGTGGACGGCAGTCAGGACCAGTGGTAGACCGTGCCGTAACACTGATGAGTACGGCTCAAAGGTGACTGTATGTGTACGTGTGAGATGCCAGATGTATTTCGACTGCTGGATCGTTGTTCAGTTCTACTCTACTTTTGACCAGGGCGTCGTGGAACACAGTCTTGGTAGCGTCTTAACAAATGTCCGTTGGAGCGTATGCCGATACAGTGAACACACGGCGCTGTTCTGTTTTGCGCTGACGAAGTTTGGCCGATGTTCTGAGTCTGACAGCGCACAAATGTCTGTTCAGTGAGATCCAGTCGAGCAAACATTGCTTTTCTCTGGGACTCAGCGCGTTTCCCACTCCAGCCCAAACACAGTATTCAGCTTAGGCGTCAGCAAAGATCCTAAGAGAGAAGAGTTTGGATCAATAGTTATGTGGAGGTGAGCTAAAGTGACCGACGGTGCAGGAATCGTAGATTCGTGTCTCCGACACGCGGCACAAATCAAGCTTCAAACTTGGGACAGTATTTGTCAGAGCAGCTTGATAAACTGCTTGTCGATGAGTGCGGACGTTGAATACCCCGATGTTTGCCAGTAGTCTCGGTTTTGGAAAGCACTTATATTCCTGAAGTACAGGAAAGACAGAGCAACCAGGATGTTAATGAGAGAATAACAAAATGAATTCTAGACCTGATTTCCTCCTTCCTCTTTCCACGGTTGAAGTGGGAGGTTGATTTCAGATCTGACAAAACCCCCTCAGATGATTTTTGAAGTCGAAGAGATGCGTTGTGATTGGTGCTTGTAAGCCGCACTCCCCATTCTCATAAAGACACTCCAAATTCTACGCCAACCACAAGGACATCAGTCCAGTGTGTACTACGTTGGAGTTATCTATTGAAATTATTTTACGTCGGCGCACTGAATCCAGAGGAAGCCAGACACTTGAACATCAGACTGGATTCCGGTCTGTGTATTGACCACAGTTTTCCGTGCGACAGGTCTTAGATCGTCGACACAGGCAGCCGATGGTCGAGGTATTTTTTGACCTATAGCTGTCCTCGATTCAGTTACTAGAGGCGTTCTGCGGAAGTGCCTCCTTCTTGAAGAATTCGTGAATCGGCTAAACTCGTCGTGTGTTCACTTTGCAAGCACTGTCAGATTTTATGAACAGGTGTCTCGAGTATTCATCTTTTCCAGTGGTGTTTATACTCGAGGTGTCCGACCTTCACTTTCCCGTTGAACTATCTGTTGGACGACATTCTGGAAGGTGTGCATGAAGAACGCAATGCGCTTGGCATTGAGTTACTTTCTAGCACGATGTTGAACTGCACGTAGTACGCGTGTGGAATCGTTCCCTTTAGCCCCTCTGCAGAAAAAGTGTAGACCATTCTGAATAAAGTGTACGATCGAGCTGATTAGTGTGGAGCGTGCTTCGCACCTTCAAGGCGCAAGATTCTGTTTGAAGCCTGGGGCATTCCCACTCCCAAGTTGTTTTTCTCTGGTCATCCGCTCGGTACTGTAGACGTATTTGGGTAGCACCAGCTCGTCCGCTTTTAGTATTGCTGATGAGGTATCGACGAGGATAAAGATGTCACGGGATACTTCTACTAACCCGGCGTCTCAGTGACGTCTGGTTGTTGTTACGTCCGCCGTCATTATTGTCGTTATTATCAACGAAGATAGCAGCCGACTTGCCGTGTTCGACCGTCATTGTCTCTGCTTATCAGCCAACATTGGTTATGATAATTATGTGTGCAGTGCGGCCCGTTCGTCAGTGCGTGTTTCAGAACGCTGGGTATAGATGGTCAATCGGTCCCCTAATCAGATCGTACGGCCTGCGTTGTTTGGGTCATATACTCCGCATGTGACCTGAGCGTTTTTCGCACTGTGCCTCATATGTGCTGACTCTATAAGCGGTTGGTTAAGACCACATGGTAGTCAAGCAACGATTTTTTTTATGAAGTATGAAGACCCGGAGTGAAACGAGCAAGTGTTGCCCACACGTTTGTGCTCCTCGTTGTCTAAACGGCTCGTTAGAGGCTATCTCCGGTGTGTTAATATGCCGTCATCGTTGATATACCAGGACTCATTCTGTTCACGGTTATGAGAGCTTGGTAACCGGTCGATACAGTCCCACGTAGTATGCTGGTGGATTGTGGTATGGTTCCACCCATGCAAACGGGTTGCGGCCATGCGGTCGGCCGCATACACGCTGTCTGTACTGTTTTTTCGCTTTGCTTCCTGGCGCCCTCCATAGCTTGATTTGTTCTAACGCACCGACTGCCCTATATGACTGTTTCATCCGATTTACTCTGCATCTTATCGGCCATGTATGATGGTAGTTTTGAGTTATATCTTGAGAGCCATTATAGCTTAATTCAGACCCAGATTCCCGATGAACGGTGTTGCCACATCTTTTCTCTGTATTGGTTTGAGGCGAAAACCATTGAACGCTTAGTAAAATGGACGATCCAATCAAACTAGGATTTATTGATGGACACGTTCAGGATTTACTGATGCACCAAAAAAACCTTGTGCCTCTTGCGTCTGACACTTTGTTATGTTCAGGACCTCATCTTTCCCCTTGAAAAAATGGGCCTATCGATCCGATTCATATACATCTTTCGAGTTTCATTGATCATTGCTCTCATTGTCTGAATAAAGTGAAGGATCGTGCAATGAAATTACCCCCAAGAGTACTCGGAGTTTCTTGTGCTTTCTCATTATAGGTGGACAAAAATGACCAGATTTTGTGGCTGGTTAACCCTGAGAGTTTTTTTATCCACAGTGGTTGTCTCCTTTTTGTTCCTCACTGTTATGGAGTTTGTTTGGAACGTTGAGGAAAATCGCTGCATAATGTCCTATATGACCATGCAACCTATCATGAAGGTGAGCATCTTTTCCTCACGCGATTGTTTCTAGTCACTGCCCTTGGACGCATCACCAAAACCTTCACTTGCCTCGTATCATTTGCAACAGTATTGTAGTGGGTAAGCTGTGAATCAAAAACCACCTTGTAATTGCACAGTTTTATAGATATTGCAGACCCGTCTCACAGTAAGCTCACATATTTTGGTTGTTAGTGTTTTTGATGCAGGAAAAATGGTTTTCCCGTTTTATTTTTGCCCGGTACACGAGGATCTTCCAAAATGGTGCGCTCCATTGCATCAGCACAGGAGTACTTTGACTTCGATACGGAGAGGCCATTTGACTTTTTTTCCATTGATTACAATGAGGTGAGTAATTTACATTATGACCGAGGTCGAAATGCATTGAAACAACCCGTGTTGTGATCATGTTCAGTCGTTTTTTGTTCACAGGATACTACTGCTCTCAGCGGTGAACTGCTACAGTATCAGTCTGGTGAGTAGTTTTTTAGCCCGGAGTCACCGAATGATGTAACGTTTTTCTGGTTCCTTTTTTTAACGTCGCATTGATATGGATTGAGACATTCTGGTGCGAATAAGGCCATATGGGTTTAGGGATGCTTTCATATACAACAGCGGTGTACGAACTGTATTTTACAGATAACCGAACACTAACAGAGCTGCGCTAATGGTATCGATTGTTAACCTAAGCTCTGCGACAAAATAATGGTCGGTCACTTCATATGCTCCTGTCTTGACTTCTTCGAATACACAAAAGGAATGAACTTGGTAGGTTTACGAGCGCATGGTACAGTTTTTAGGAAAGAAATAAGGCATAATGGCAGTTGAAGGGGTGAATAATTCGAAACCCTTAAATGGAACTGGTTGGATGATGATGTTGGGAGCAAAATAGATACTCTACTGTAACCTTGTAACCATATTACGGCCGTCCCCTAACATGCGCTGAACAACAGCTGAATAGCCACAGTAGTGAACGGTCGAGTATAATATCGTTCCACCGGGTTCAGCTAGCTAGGTCGTCTGTTGATTTGGTTTGGTGTTCTAACTGTTGCATTAAATGTTATTTGGAATTAGTGCATGCCACCGTCAATTCTGGTAGAGTGTTTTAGATCAGGCACACCTAGACCTTAACCAAGACTTAGAATCAAATCACTAAATGCTTTACTAATGGGTAGTTCGGTGAATTTGGTGATTTCGATGAGACCCAGCTGTGAAAAGTCAGGGATTCTGCTGGATTCGAACCAGCGACAGGAACAGCATGGCTTAACGCGGCAAGCGCTCTACGAGCTGAGCTACGAAGTCACATCAGGAGCTCAGAAATTTTACATTTTGATTCGGTTACCCACCCGTCCCACTGTATCATGTGGAATCCACCAACACGACCGTTGAGCATAGAAATTGTATTACTAATACATAGTTCGGCAGATTTGATGATCCAGATGAAACCAAACTGTGAAAAGTCAGGGCTTGGGCTAAGTTGGAACCGGCGGCAGAATGATTTAGTTTTAGTGAGTTTTCCTGAGCTCATTAGTAAGGTTAATAAGGTCACAATTCACGGTGTTTGGTGCACCCAGTTGAAGAACTTCTACGACAGTTGAAGAACTTCTACGACGATGTCGATATCTATTTGACCGAAGCATTGATGTGTTTACTGTGATTGGTTTCTTTTTATAGGCGATTGGCAATATAAAGTTGGAGCGTTAGCAATCCACAGCCCGCATCTTTTTGCTGGCGTGATCAACCTAAACGGATTGTTTAGATTGTGGTTAGCTTTGTTGTCCATCTTCCTATCCTTTCAACGGGACAATTTTATGTTGGCTCACGCCAGGCTGGGAGCATAACGATTAATCGGGTGCCTTCGAAAATTTGTTTAGAAACGTTTCAGGCATACTTATAAGAACCGGTGCACAGTGTTAGCTGTCTTGACTGCTTGGGCACATCGGTGAGGTAGGCTCAGAGCATTTGAAGCAGTGTTACATAAGTGCCATTCACTGATAAGGGTCTTTAGTTTTTCGCCTCAGAGAAAGCGTCTTTAGAGCACGGGTGATGTGGTGGTTTCATCTTATTGGAACACGGAACTCTCTCTATCTGATTGTGAGCCATCCCTTGTATATGTTTATGGTTAACACGCGATAAAGTTAAGGTGTTGTGCGACTTTATACAACCTCCTCGTTTGTATATCATTTGCTTGTTTGGATATTCCTACCTTATCCTTCGGAGCTTTTTGTTTTGCACTTACCGGATAGCCATTCAACGGTAAAGTGCACTGGGGTAAGTTGGTTGCAATAGTAGTTTGCCTTCGTTTTGCTAGTTTTTGTTGGAGAGTCCTAATGAATCACAAGAACTGTCTTGCTCTTGTGTAGAGTAGATGACGGACCGTTGAGACCGACTCCTGTGTTGGTCGCAAAATGTTGTTTTCTAGTTCCTGTACGTGGGAACTACCGTCTTCCGGCTATACATGTTTGCTCGTCAGGTGGTTTGAAAAAGGCTAGCCCTCAACTGGAGTTAGTCCAGTCAATGTGTTCACTGTGTTCTGTTTTAGATTTTTCATCTTATGAAATTCAATTCCTTTTGAGTGGTCTCTGGTTGCTCATCTGACTGACATCTGTTTTACCACTCTTTTTAGGTGTAGCTTATTGTACTTTTTTGTTTCTGGATCAGACGATGTCTTCTTGCAACTCACCCAATCCTTCTGTTCTCCTGTGTACACACTTTGTTTTTTAGAGTTTCTCAAGCTTGCTGTTGACCACATACTGGCTCAGTATTTGGGCACCGTCAATGCACCACGGTCGGTGTTGGTTGTCGGACACTCACTGGTACGCTTTTCGCCAATGTTGTACCCTTTCACCTGTAATGTCCCAAATCACATGAACAACCTTATGTCTTACTGTGCTGCACATTCCGCAGTTTTCTCCTGTAGGCCAGAGTAATTGTTTAGATGATCCCACTTAGTGTAGAAGAATTTTGGATGGTTCTCGTTATTTGCGTTTGCTGTTTGTGAAATTTTGGGAAGCGAGTTCATTTCCGGGTTTAGAAACGGAGCTGTCCATGGATATAACCCGCTCTTCTTTTGTATGCATGAGCGAAAACGATACTAGCAGTGCCTCTTCATCGATTACAGGCACTTGGGATTAACCAAACACCTCCACGCTCATTATGCGCGGTAGGTAAACGTTGTATATTAAAAAGGTGGATAACAAGATGACTTACTACTCTTGTGGTGGATTATCAAGCCGGAGGTATTGGTACTCCAACTCTCGGCGGAATACATCGAAGAGGCTGCAGAATACTTCCACAAGCCCACAGCAAGCGGGTCGGGGACAGCACGAGCGACCGGATGAACCATCGCTCAACTGAATCGGGCCAACGGACGAGATATGGCAGGCAAAATGGGGTGAATAGCCAGATCGGCAGCACGATTATTCTAACATACAGAGGACTATCTCGACGTGGTCGTCGAATACGGCCAGAGACCATAGTGGATGGATTGCGGGCAGCATGCGCGACCGGACGAGCCGTTGCTCAATGAGATCGGCCCGACGGATGAGGAATGGCAAGCGAAAAACGCCCTGACAGGAGGCGTCGGACACGGTTGGTGACAGCCGATTCGGATTGACCTGTCACAGTGACCGGAGCCAAAGGACGCCTGCGCTTATCCATCACCGCAATTGGCTTGCGCTGCACCACTTACAGTTTCACCCGCACACCACTTATCTGGTGTAAACCCGAAGGAATAAGACCGGGAGGTGTGACAGTGGGGCTTTTGTGTCCAGCCGGCCAATGCTGGTTAGCCACTTGATTGGCTAATAAGGAAAGGAAACTCTTATCTCT
>QNGE01006976.1:16477-26684 GCA_008508345.1 Paragonimus westermani
ATTCAGCATCAACATGGCTTCCATCCCGTCCATGTCCGCTCGCCGCAGTACCTCAGTGTTCGGAATCATGTCCGACCACCGAATACCCAAGATGCGCCTCAGACACTGCACATGGAAGCGGCTCAGATAGCTCACGTTCCGCTGATACAGTGTCCACGTCTCACTGCCGTACAGCCGTATAGACAGCACCATTGGGCGGTAAACACAGCTTGGTGGGCATCTTCAGGCTGTGATTCTTCCAGACGCCTTTCAAGACGTCCGAAAGCGGCATTAGCTTTCGCCACACGCGCTCTCAGCTCGCCATCCACGGACAAATCAGTCGACAAGTTGCTATCCAAGTAGCAAAAATTCCCGCAGCCATTCACAGTGTCTCCAGCGATGTGAATTTGGGGTGGAGGTACACAAGCAGAACCTCCACCAGGAGAAGGCTGAAAGAACGAAAACGTCTTACCTGTGTTGATGTCCAATCCAAACTTTGATGCTGCTAATGCGAAGGCTGTGGCCAGACGTTGCAGTTCTTCACTGTGTGCCAGCAATGCGCTGTCATCTGCGAACAGAAGCATACGCGTCGTTGAGGTCTGTAGCCGGGCTGGGGCGCCGAAACGTCAGATATTCAACAGCCTCCCGTCCGTCCGGTACTCTACCTCAACACTATCCTCTCCATAGTTCTGAGAAGCACCTGTTACCATGGCAGTCAAATATAAGCTGAATAGTGCTGGGGCTAGAACACAACTCTGCTTCACGCCGGTGACGATATCAAAGTCATCAGAGGTCGATCCACACGATTGCAATTTCGCCTTCACGCCCACACAACAACAACGTTCGCATTCAATCTGTTCAGGAGGATTCTGGTAAACCTTGCCTGAACAGCTAAAAGGACTGATACCCCGGTAGCTGTCGGCGCACTGCGTGTTACCCTTGCCTTTGAACAAGAGTACGATAAGGGCGTCCTTGAAGTCTTGCGGCATCGCCTCGTGCTCCTAGATGGAGTGAACCAGCTGGAGCAGTCGTCGGACACACACACACAGAAAAACCGGGCCCAAGTGCACACGACGTGTGGGCGGAAACCGGGGGTGTTGTTGGGTGGACTTACGGCTCATAAACGCGTGCGCGTGCTTAGCATGGTAA
The DNA here is from genome assembly GCA_008508345.1 of Paragonimus westermani. Classification (NCBI taxonomy): domain Eukaryota; kingdom Metazoa; phylum Platyhelminthes; class Trematoda; order Plagiorchiida; family Troglotrematidae; genus Paragonimus; species Paragonimus westermani. The sequence goes on from QNGE01006976.1 coordinate 17,606, forward strand.
CCAGCGTGTTGGACACCAAATATTGGACGCCTTTTCGCCATACTGTTTGCGGATAGTTGTTATGCTATGGGCGTCAACAGGAGCTTCGGATACCTCCTTATTGATTAACGTTTAGTATTTCTTAGAAGCATGTTAGTATTCTCAAGACAATCTTTTCTGAGGCTTCGGGTTCGGTTTGGATCAGTTACAGGTTGGCACTTGCTTGTAACATCTGGCTCGTTCACCTTATTAAACTACTTGATTGGGCATTGAACGAGACTTGAGGGTAATTGTATGCACAAGACCACTCTAAAAATAGCCGACGAAGGTCGGCTGTTTTACCAACCCGCTTACCTCGACGGACGCAGTAACCTTTACCGACGTTTCCATTGGATTTTGTGGTAGCGGTTTGTTACAGGCCGTTTTATGCGCTGCTCGTGGTTGTAGAGGGACCATAGATACGGCGAGTGCCTGAAAAGCACTTGGTGTTGTAGAAGTCGACATCCCAGGATTCCACTGATTGCTCACCTTTTTAGGTGAACAAAGCATTTGCCGGCTTCTCGCGGCAGCGTCATGTGGACACTTGAGTGCTTTGATGAGGTACGCTTGATTATGTTTGCTGTCCTCATTCTGAAGGTCGTTGTTTGGCACCGTTCCAAACTCGGCCGCATGAATCACTACATGCTTAAATAACCAGGCGTACATTTATAGACCGAGAGGACACTCTGATTAATGGTTAGCTTGCGCTCGGCCGGCTTCTGTGACTTGGTCCATTGCTAGTTCTAGCGATCAGAGAGCGGAAGCGCTTCATCTAATCAGTTCGGCGGTCAATCTTGTATGTTTGCTTAGTTTGTGGATGCTTGCTTCATTCATTTTATTACCTGTATCGTGCACACCAAATGCAATTCGGCCTTTCCAGGCACTGATGAGGGCTTGAGAAGACGATGAGACCGTAATGTTACAGTGTAAATCGAGGCGTTGATTGTCGGACTATTTTATTTGAGGTGGGATTCATCTGCCCGACCGGTCTTTATGTCACTTGGAGACTACGTGGTATATGACTTGTGGTCATGACCTGTGCGGTAACGGGATGAAAATAATATTGAGCGGTTCTTAGCTGAGATGCTAGGCGTTCTTTTCGTATGCCCTCATGTAATCCCAATATGCTAATGCTCGAGTTAACAGCGGCAATCATTGCAGTCAATATTTACACTGTTGCGTGTCCAAACCCCTGCCTTCCTGACTGCTTGTATCTGCGTTGGGACGGCTTGACCTCATTTAGCCTATAGTTGATCAAGTGTATGTATTCTGCGATGTTATTTCCACAAGCTGGTTTGCTTATTGAATGGTTCCTCTTCAGGTGTAACCTTCGTGAGAGCTAGTCAGGAGCTACTCAAATTGAAACAAAGTTAAGTCATGTCTTCATGTTAACGGTACCGGATGTGAATTTAGATTGACATCGCTTCGATTAGCTTCTTTACTCGCAACTGGCATGTGTTATCCTTTTTCGAATTTGTGTATGAAAAATATTTAGTATACTTAGCTTAACAATGGCTTCTCATGACTTATAATTTGCAGATATCACACGCTCATCATCTTTATTAGTGTAAACAACAATGCACCGGTGACTCCCATTGATACTTGACTGAAGAAAAAAGTAAGCACTGGCCAAGAGGCGGAAGGGAAAGGGACCTAATTGCTAAAAAAAAGTAGCTGCTAAAAAATAGCTGCACCTTGCAGAAAAACAAGCGAGCTGTAGTTGAAAGTAAGGTGTCATCGGTAAGACACCCTCCTTATGGCATTCACTGCCCCGCATCATTAAGTACAGTTATTTCACAGACAACTCATCTGAACATTGTTCATGCTATTGAGTTCGAGTAGCCTCCAACTCACGTATCTTTTTCGACCCTCCGAGTTGCAAGGCCCACAGCCCGGGAAACGAACGCGACATACAGTGGCCAACCCGTCGGTGGACGTGCTCACTTCTCTATGCCAAGTCCTCATCTGTCCATCTCGCACTTTACACCCATTGGCCGCGAAGAGTGCTTCATGTGGCAGACATATAGTCATCATTCTTAGCACATGATCATCTAAGTTTGGGTAAACTTAAATACGGAACAATGAAATCTGCGTGGCCATCACTACCAAATATCCGGTTCGAAACCTTTACGTTACCGTTTGGTGCCACTCGATACGAGCAATCAAATGCCAACATCTGTGGTTACATCTCTGAATAGGGTTCGCATATTCGACTGTAAGCGTCCAGGTTTCGCACCTGGAAAGTAATACAGCCCTGACCGTCGCCTCACCTACACGACCCTTAGGCATCAGAGCGGACATATCTCTTTGTCTCCAAAAGTGTCTTAGGTTATAACGAATACCGTCCTACCTTTGGAGATACGCGCATGTTTCAATCACCGCACCGTTGCCATCGCTGGTGAACTTCTCCATTATGCGAACCAGTCAACAATCTCCATAACTTCATTATTCCACATTAAGTCTGTATAATCACAGCAGTCTTACAGAAGCACTTTGCACTTTGAGTTTACAAAACACATCCCGATATGTTTGACGTAGCATATGATGGCTTCTAACGCTGTCTGTTCTGCTTGGAAATCGACACAACACTGTCATCAGAATAATTAGTACCAATCACTGGTTCACCAGGTAGAAGAACCACTTCGCAGGCAGTCTTCCATTGTTTCGTCTGTGACAAAAATGGTGAAGATGGACAGCCCTAACATGCGCCGCTCATGATGCTGAAATTGTCGGACAGTTCACCGTAAACCCTTACCTGCACCGCTGACAGTGTTCACGTTCGCAGTGGTACAAGTACCACTGCCTTATGATCGCGTGGCTGGTTATTCGTGTCCACTCGCTTGTGATCCGTTTTCAAAATGTACCTTCCTTGCCAACTATTTGCCGTTTATATTCACTGTTAGCATCCTCTCAAGCTGAGCGTCGGCTGCCTCGACCCGGTGTACGCGTAGGGTTGTCCAGACTATGCACTGCTGCAGTGGAATCTAACGGGTTGGCTCAGACATTGGACAGCACTGTGTTAACAGGCACAATCTTCCCACAGTGGTACACACCATCTGCGCTCGTTGATCTGAATTGGTTGTTCTCTATCTCTCTGCGCTACCCCTATTCGCTTTGTTTTGAGTATCCTGTATTGCCACTGAACAGAGATAGCTGATGTTTCATGTGTAAGTGAGGAGTGCCTACTCTAACGGATGTGTTGTGTTTTGCGAAAGGATGATAGATAAACATGATAAACTTCGGACACGTGATACGAGATCAGAGAACCTCTAGTTGACTAAGTGGTATAGATGGTGCATTCTTCATTCGAGCTAGTAGATCACATCACATCGGGTGCAGTACTGATGCATGCATTAAAACTGTTAAGTCTGTTATAGTTCTGCATTTCTAGAGAAAATCACAAAATTTTGGTTGACTCTTATCCCCATTTAGGTTTTTCCATCCTTCTAATTGTACCGAGTTACCTGTTGTCATATGGGTAGCCATACTATCGACGCAGCTGAGGCTTGGGCATGCAAGTGTCTGCTAATGCGTTCAGCACGGTTGCTAGAGCCCATTGTTCTCTTTCATCGTGGGTGAACAATGAGAGGGCTGCCCACAACATTCCATAACCGGATGGCCATATTTTACTCAGAGAAGTGACTGATTTGGATTCTGTTACACATAAAGTGTTGCCTTTTGATGATTTCCAAACAGCACAAGTGAAGTTAAATATTTTGTTCCTTTCTCTCTAGCCTTTTAGATCAACCTTGTGGCTTCAGGGTGCAGAGTGTTGCTTCAAGACTGTAGCGGTAACGTTAGTTTCATACGAACTGATAAGCTGTTTATGTTGTTATCTGGATCGTCTAACTAGGACGCTCTATCTCGAATAAGCAGTGTGTATGGTGAAGTCAGGCGCCATACTTATAAACTTGGAACAGTCTTTGACGACTTATTTCATTTTTTTCGTTACACCTGCAAAACGTAGCCTCTGATAGCTTCGACAGTAAAGGAGTCATCTGTTTGACAGACGGGAATTTGTGTGAGGGTCAAAGGTGCTTTCCCATCCAAGCCCCGTGGGTGTCTGTGTGGTTTCCTCTAAGTATTATGGTTGCTCACCCACAGGTTATCATGTCGTATAACCTATACTGAACCGTCAACTTACTGGTTTACAGTATATATATATATATATATAAACATCGATCTTAATGATTCGTGGTATATATATATATATATGCATATATATGTACACTGTGACTCAATAACATCAATGTTTGTAAAGCGACAAGCAGTAAAGCCCTTGAAATTTACTAGTCAGCTGTTAATTAGATTTAACCTCCGCGGCTGTGAACAGGTAATGCTCGAGACGCTCTACACGACATCTTGTTAAACGCTGGCATTTATACAATTTCCGGCATTGCATCTTGCATTATTTCGAAAAAATAGTTGAAGTCCAACCTCTAATCAATCGTTAGCGTACCGTCACGGCTTGAAACTGAAATATAATGCAGTCGTTTTAATAATGGCTCAGCCATCAATATAAAGACTGAACCACTTCGTAATTCGCAAAACCTCCATGCTTTTAACGCGATCACCTAAACGCTTCACGTTACTGAGGGCGATGAAACAATTGCTCTGCTTAATTGCAGGTTTCACTTTCTCGGTTCGTTGTGATAGGTGGACCTCGTATCGAAGGTATTACAACCACAGGCTCCATCATGCTTGGCGATAACGATCAAGCCCCATCCCTCTAATCTCCAAAGTCGAACTGCCTTTCTTATGGCTTATGTGGCAGTTAAACATCGGTTAATGGTGTTGGTCTGTTGGCGATACAAATGAACCTACGGCGAGATGTTGTAACAAATTATATCCATTTCGAAACGGTTGTGCTACGTGAGTCGCCCATATTGCTGCTTCCACCCACACATTGTATTTGTAGGCAAGCCGCCGACTGTTCAGGATGTACGAATTGACATCTCCCTGTATATCTGTACTCCTCTATCGTTGATGCACTAGATCAATGGAACTCGGTGTTCTGTGGCTCTTGGGAGGAGCCGGATACTAAGCCACTCGTTTATAAATGTGTAGGTCATGTTTGTTTACTTATTTCTGCCAACAGCTTGCTGACCATGTTGAACAGGCTAACAAGTAAAATGGTCCATGTGAACTGCATTTGTCATCTTCAGATTTTAAGGTGTCATTACGGGATTGAGTTTTTCCTGACGTTCTTTTTTTCCTGCAGATGGACCTCTCTAGGTTTGCTTGCCCCACTCAATGGGATTGTGTCATCTCATCTGCTTCTAGTGGTGCTGACTAGGTGTCTTTTAGGAAGAGGAGGCACGTGGTGCATTCGTAAAGACATCCGGTTATCGAATACACTGAATGCCTGTAGTATGTGAATGAGTTCCATCTTTCCTTGCGGATCGAGGATCTGCTGTATCCGCGAGGAAGAGGCGTATGGACAATGGACATTTGGTCACCGTTTTTTCCTTAACCAAGCGGGCTGATATTGTAGACAGCGGGACAGTCCGTAGGTGTACAGTTGCGCAGTCTTCATGTTAGCAACCGATAGCCGAAGCACGGTAGCTTCACACTCCACATCGAATTTGTCATGCATTGTGTATGCTGAAGAAGCGCATGTCAAACTGCGCATTATTCAGTGCTGCCATTTTTGGGAATGCGAAACGATCTACATTGTTGGTTGGAAACGACCCAAGACATGGTGGTGTGTCGCAGCTTGTTTCCATGAGGCAGTTGACTCTGCGGATTTTCATTGTTTTACTTGTTCGTCCATCAATTTTCTGTGTGATGCTTGTTTGATAATCTATTATTTCGTGGACGGCAGTCAGGACCAGTGGTAGACCGTGCCGTAACACTGATGAGTACGGCTCAAAGGTGACTGTATGTGTACGTGTGAGATGCCAGATGTATTTCGACTGCTGGATCGTTGTTCAGTTCTACTCTACTTTTGACCAGGGCGTCGTGGAACACAGTCTTGGTAGCGTCTTAACAAATGTCCGTTGGAGCGTATGCCGATACAGTGAACACACGGCGCTGTTCTGTTTTGCGCTGACGAAGTTTGGCCGATGTTCTGAGTCTGACAGCGCACAAATGTCTGTTCAGTGAGATCCAGTCGAGCAAACATTGCTTTTCTCTGGGACTCAGCGCGTTTCCCACTCCAGCCCAAACACAGTATTCAGCTTAGGCGTCAGCAAAGATCCTAAGAGAGAAGAGTTTGGATCAATAGTTATGTGGAGGTGAGCTAAAGTGACCGACGGTGCAGGAATCGTAGATTCGTGTCTCCGACACGCGGCACAAATCAAGCTTCAAACTTGGGACAGTATTTGTCAGAGCAGCTTGATAAACTGCTTGTCGATGAGTGCGGACGTTGAATACCCCGATGTTTGCCAGTAGTCTCGGTTTTGGAAAGCACTTATATTCCTGAAGTACAGGAAAGACAGAGCAACCAGGATGTTAATGAGAGAATAACAAAATGAATTCTAGACCTGATTTCCTCCTTCCTCTTTCCACGGTTGAAGTGGGAGGTTGATTTCAGATCTGACAAAACCCCCTCAGATGATTTTTGAAGTCGAAGAGATGCGTTGTGATTGGTGCTTGTAAGCCGCACTCCCCATTCTCATAAAGACACTCCAAATTCTACGCCAACCACAAGGACATCAGTCCAGTGTGTACTACGTTGGAGTTATCTATTGAAATTATTTTACGTCGGCGCACTGAATCCAGAGGAAGCCAGACACTTGAACATCAGACTGGATTCCGGTCTGTGTATTGACCACAGTTTTCCGTGCGACAGGTCTTAGATCGTCGACACAGGCAGCCGATGGTCGAGGTATTTTTTGACCTATAGCTGTCCTCGATTCAGTTACTAGAGGCGTTCTGCGGAAGTGCCTCCTTCTTGAAGAATTCGTGAATCGGCTAAACTCGTCGTGTGTTCACTTTGCAAGCACTGTCAGATTTTATGAACAGGTGTCTCGAGTATTCATCTTTTCCAGTGGTGTTTATACTCGAGGTGTCCGACCTTCACTTTCCCGTTGAACTATCTGTTGGACGACATTCTGGAAGGTGTGCATGAAGAACGCAATGCGCTTGGCATTGAGTTACTTTCTAGCACGATGTTGAACTGCACGTAGTACGCGTGTGGAATCGTTCCCTTTAGCCCCTCTGCAGAAAAAGTGTAGACCATTCTGAATAAAGTGTACGATCGAGCTGATTAGTGTGGAGCGTGCTTCGCACCTTCAAGGCGCAAGATTCTGTTTGAAGCCTGGGGCATTCCCACTCCCAAGTTGTTTTTCTCTGGTCATCCGCTCGGTACTGTAGACGTATTTGGGTAGCACCAGCTCGTCCGCTTTTAGTATTGCTGATGAGGTATCGACGAGGATAAAGATGTCACGGGATACTTCTACTAACCCGGCGTCTCAGTGACGTCTGGTTGTTGTTACGTCCGCCGTCATTATTGTCGTTATTATCAACGAAGATAGCAGCCGACTTGCCGTGTTCGACCGTCATTGTCTCTGCTTATCAGCCAACATTGGTTATGATAATTATGTGTGCAGTGCGGCCCGTTCGTCAGTGCGTGTTTCAGAACGCTGGGTATAGATGGTCAATCGGTCCCCTAATCAGATCGTACGGCCTGCGTTGTTTGGGTCATATACTCCGCATGTGACCTGAGCGTTTTTCGCACTGTGCCTCATATGTGCTGACTCTATAAGCGGTTGGTTAAGACCACATGGTAGTCAAGCAACGATTATATTTATGAAGTATGAAGACCCGGAGTGAAACGAGCAGGTGCTGACCACCTTTTTGCTTGTTGGTTCTCTCAACTTTGAACCTTGTACGTTCTCATTTGTTCGTTCCGAATTTTGTCATTTATTGGGCTACTAAGATGTAAAATATTCTGTCCCGACAGTCGGGAAGGCTTATCCGTTCTGTCATCAGAGATAAGTCTTTGAACCATTCAACACACCGATGTCATAACGGACACAAATTCTTTGTAACTATTACGTGGTGGAGCACGCACTTTTTTTGTTTTGTGTTCAACGTCATCGACCTAGTGCTGAAATCCTCCAGAGTAAAAAGAGTTCGTTTGTTATCTTTGTTGCAGATCACTTGCAATTGGCGGAATTTCTACGTTGTCAGCACAGATCGTCTGCGAACTTGTTTACCTTAATACCTGTCCAAGCGGTTGACAGAGTCAGCTGTGTAAAGAAGCAACCAGGCAAATTAGTAGCTCGTCGACTGCATTGGGGATTTAGGGACGGTACTTTCTTTGCTCATAACACTCTTATCAGCTGAATGTGGTTAGCATCTCTGTCACAAGCTTGGAACATAATCTCCTGTCACATATTCAGGAGCGTGTTATTCACAAAATATGTCGAAGTTCTTTCAGTTTATTGTTGGTGGCCATTTTAGTCGCTAACCGTCTTTTTGATTTCTCCGGACCTTTTAGTACACTTTATCTCGCATTTCAGGGTGCGTTAGCGGCCTTCTATTTACTATCGGATCCCACATTCGATCAGCACAAAATCACGACTGTTATTTCGTTGGCTGCTCCAATATTCCCTTCAAGTAAGCTTCTGGGTGCATCTGTTGGCAAAAAGCGAACCTGTCAGAATGAATTATAGGCAGTTGTTGATTCGGTGGCGTAATCTATTCCCGTAAATTTGCTGTTTAAATTTTTTTCGTGTTATTTCCGCGAGCTTGTGTTTGTACAACTGTTTGGTTCACAGTCAGTCCAACTGAGGCTTTTTTATCTTAATCTGCTTGTTTTTTTTGTGTGAACACAATAACAATGATAAACCACATGCTGTTGTGTTATCGATCAAATCTGGTCGGCCTTACCAGATTTGAACCGGAATCAATTAGATTGCTGAAAAGTCTCAGAAAGATTTTTCAGCTGGTTAACGGAAATCCATGACCAATGTAACTGAGCAATCCTGGCCACATTTTCTCCAGGGCAGTTACTGTCTCTTCTTATGGTTATATGGTGGCCTGGGCGTTGTTCACGAGCAATTTTGGCTGAGTGTTTAGATGGAATAATCCGGTTATTACTGATGAGTAGTCG
>QNGE01006977.1:0-26668 GCA_008508345.1 Paragonimus westermani
AAATTCTGCTGCACTGTAACAAATGTACTCTAAATGACCTGAAGTTGTTGAACATACTAAATCATCAATTGAAACAAGTGCAACGAATTTTATGGTCTGTTGCGAAATTTCGAGCTTTCAGAAGCTGCTTATTTACAAGCATTCTCAAAAATGGAAACGTATCCGCTAAACTTCTCGTACTCATAGCCGTGTCCAAAAACGGCCTGAATTTCCCCCAGGAATATGCATTTAGAGGCTGTTATGACGTATAGATAATAAGTGCAATTTTTCCGCACTACCAAAAATATAGCATATTCTCAAAAGTGGTGTAAAAGTCTGACAATATTCTGGAAGGCGTGTTGTTTCCGTTTTATTTCTTAAGTTGCTTGTGAACTCACAAAAGTACATCAACCGTTGTGTATGGCAACGGAAATCATCACACGTATGATGTTGACCCAATGATGCAAGATAACGGGTCTAAATCAACCGATAAATATAATGGATTTATGCGAAATTAATTTTCTAAACGGCGGTATCCAAAATCACTCGAGAACTTTTTACAGTCTACAAAAGTGCAATACTACGTAACACGTGAAAGATCAATAAATGTCGGTATGCTATTTAGTAGCTCCGGGAGGCGACGATCTCGGTTCCACCGTTTAGCTGCGGACAGCGTTTTCAAGAGCCCTGCTGCACATGGACCAAGATTCAAAACAACGCATGCTGACAGATCAGTTCAGGATCAGGATCAGCTCAGGGTTGTTCTCATCGCACGTCCGATGAAGCTGCGACTCAACAAATGTGAGTGGAGAACTCACTGACAGTTGGCGAGTTGAAAAAAAGCCGATCCAAGTAAATTGGACGAACCTCAAAGCGTAGTGGAGAAGATGACTCAGGAAATGACGGCTTCAAAGGTAATGAACAGGAAAGAAGGATGAAACAACGTATGCTGAATAGGCAGAAGACGTGGAACTGGTGGAGGCTTTGTCCATTTTGCAAGAAAAAGCCACATGTAAATAAACGTTTCGCAGATTGTTTTTGTTTACGAAGGAAGATACGGTAATAGGTCTGATCCATAAGACGGTAGTTCAGGCTGGAGTAAAAATCAATGGCAACTCGGAGTGGTATTTGACTGACAGTGGGGCCGCGATTTCATTGGTTGGGTCAGGGTCCTGGAAGACAGTTCAACCGTATGGGATGATTGCATGGTTACTCGGTGGATTTACTTACAAAGTTAACGGCCTGACAGAATGTGATGTCAGGATAGATAATTTCGAAGACAAGCGGTCTCTGGTCATTTTTGCCTACGCTCGTCAGGTTACACGAGAAGCGGATTTTCTGGGCCGTACTGAAGCCATAATTGATTGGACGCATGGTAAACCCGTAGCGAAGTAACGTTCAATTTCAATAACGAGGAAGCGCAAAGCACAGCTTGAAAAAATTGAGACGAACGCTGTCATAGCGTAACCAACCTTTGACAACGGAATGACGAATTACGCAAAATCTGATGTGTTCACTATGGATCAGGACACCTAGGCTGTGGTGACCGCAAAAACAGAGTACCTACATCTAGCCAAAGTGGTTCCAGTCATCCGTTTCCAGGACAATTCCAGTACACCTGCAGCCGGGAGTTGAAAGACAAGTGGAGGACGCGCTGAAAGGAAAAGGCACCGAAGAGGAGGCTGATAGCCTGTTTGATTCTCCCGTCTTGTTGATGACGCGGACCAGCGACAAACTACGAGTTTGTGTCGACTCTAGACGGCTCAGCAAGATTTCAGTCAATAAAGTCGTAACCGTCCTAGCAGTGGCAGAGAGTTTCGGTGCTATAGAACGCCGGGAAATTGGCAATGTTAGACTTGCGGTCCTGATATTGGCGAGTTCCCGTCGAGCAGTCGGAACGAGAATAAACAGCCTTCACGGTGGGAGGAAGGCGGTATCATCTAAAGTGTATGACCGTCTGATGCTTCTTCTGCGTTCAGACGACTGATGCTGGAGCTGCTGGACAGATTGGGCGCTATTTTTATCCATAGAGACGATATCTTCGTCTGCATCGCCAACGAGGCAGAAAATTACGCACATGTTTCGGTTGTTTTGCAGGAGATTGAACAAACCGGACTACAGGTCAATAGCCCGGAACAAACGGTAGTACTACGTAGTCGTGAGGTCGCTCACGATGATTTACAAACACTGCCCGAAAGATTGATGATGATCCAATGCCAACATCGAGGAGAACGTTGCGACAGTTCCTACGTAGCGTTGAGTACTACAACAAAAACTTCACTGACCTCATGAACCCTTTATAAGAAGTTCTGAAGAAAAATCGCCAGTTCCACTGGTCATGAAAAGCCAATCAAGCGTTTGTCTAAATCCACCGGCTGATGATAAGAAGACAACCGATTCTGAGATCACCGACGACTGAACAGAGCTTCGTTGTTGTAGCGGACGCCGGTGATGTAGGATTCGGAGCTGTACTGAAGCAGGAAGGCAGTATTTTGAAATACGCCAGTCAGGTACTAACTCCTGCTGAACGAAACTGTTCAATGGCAGGAAAGGAGTGTTTTGCAATCTTGTGAACGTTGATAAAAAAGGAGCCCGTACTTGCTTGGCCGGCGTTTTCATGTGGAGACCGACCACATACCGTTGGAGTGGATTAAGTCGGCAAAGCACCTTCAAGGTAAACTGGCTCGTTGGGCGTTATGGCTAAAGCAGTAGGACTTCGTAATCCACCAGGCAGCTGGGAAAGATAATTGTGTCCTCGATTTGTTTTCCTGAAGGCACTACATGAATGAAGTCCACAGGGACATGATCGAAGTCGGCATTATTGAACTACAGAGCAATCCCGGAGAGTTACAATCAGCACGGAGGATGGATACAGCGATTAGAGAGTTGGCTTATCAACTTCTATTGGGGGAGCAAACTCCAGAAGATGAGGAAAATGCATAAACAAAACTTTCATAATGCATTGGTAAGACCTGCTGTTAGTGCTGTTAGTGCGCCAACTGCACGAGGAAATAAGCAAACCGGCAATATCGGGGGTAGGGGCTGAGAAGGACAATTGTGAAATAATGTCATTAGCTTGTACACAATGGTTATTATCAAACTTAAGAAATGGTGGATCAAAAGTCTTTCTGATAGGGAATGAAAGAGGATGTTAAAATTCATGTGTAGACGTGTCAGTAATGTTGTTATTCCATACAATATAACCGGGTGAGTGGAACTGGGGAACTGTGATCATCGGATATCACGGGCCGCTCTCAAGTAACCATTCTATGAAACAGGAATATCGCAGTTATAACTGGATATTTCACATGATTGATGGAAGTAGTCACTACACCCAATCAGTGTGTAAGTTACGAATGCAGGGCGACGATGGAACACGTAGTTGCAGATCACGGAATACTGCAAAGCATATTGACTGAGCAGGATCCTTGTTTCGAAGTTGAAGAGTGTCCGAACTGTTTGGAGCACTTGGGAATCAAGAAAATTTGTACAACTCCATACCAGCCGCAACCAAGCGGATTGACGAGAAGAAACAATCACACAATCAAACAGTAGTTGACGGCGAAAGGATGATGCTGGAAGGGGGCCTTCTTATCAGTTGTTTAGAAGAAAACCAATTGCGAAAAATCTGGACTTCGGCTGGATTCGAAACAGCGACAGAAAGAACACGCCCAAACGCGGTAAATTCTGTACTAGCTGATCTGCGACACCAAGTCGGAAGATCAGAAATTTCACATTTGGATCTAGTTACTCACCCAACCAACTGTGTCATATAAAATCTATCAAATGCTCCAACCGGTTGACTACCCAAGCAGGAAACATCGATCAGTTCAGGCTAGAAGTCACCTGCGCCATCGATGAGCATCGATATTTTCTGAGCTTCTGGTGTGGCTTCGTAGCTTAGCTGGTAGAGCATCTGCCCCATTTGGGTATGTTATTGCTGTCGCTGGTTCGAATTCAGTCAAAGTCCAGATTTTTCGCAATTGGGCTTTTTTTAAATTATCAAATCTGCCAAAACAGCTTATCAATAATTCCACTGATTGTGTTGACACACCGCTCTTCGCTAAAAAGCAAAAACATAAGTCGTTGTTTGAGCTGATCTATGGGCACGTGGTACCCTTATCGGTTGATCAGTAAATTTTTTCATGAGTAGACCGGCGGATGAACACACGTGAATTAGCAGAAACTCGTAGGTTGGCCACTTAGAAGCCGACAAACATACAAGAAGTTGGCAAGAAGCAGTCAGATGGGAAATTATGTTTTCCATATGTTGTGTGCAGGTAAAGTACAGAATCCGGCACAGTCCGGGTGCAACAATCCTGAATCTAAGAAGCTGTTGACGAGATGCAGGGCACCTTTTGTGGTAGTGGAACGTCGCGGCTCGATGTATTTGACTAAGATCTAGGGGAATCAGTATAGATTTCACCAAAGCCGACTTTTCAAATGGTATGACACTGCAATCATAACAGAATGTATACTAAGTTTGCCAACATCACTGACGCCGGTGCGCAATCATCGAAAAAACGAAGAGAGTCAGAACAACTTTTGCTGCAGCTGAAACAATCTTTGCACGAGGAGGAGTGCAGCAAGGGCGAGAGATCTCACCACGCTATTCCAGTTATTACTTAGCAGTGAGGCACGTGCATGTATTTGGATATCGAAGTAACCGGGGGGAAAAACAAGAACAAAAAATGAAGTACAGTTTGATATGAAATAGTCCCCCATACACACAGGAACGGGCACTGGCAACTGTTGCAGCCGTGACTTCGCTGGATCAGTACTACATAAAAATGAGTGTTTGCTTGTTGTCGTGTTGAATCATACACCCCATGTATTGGTCTTCCGAATAAACACTCTCTAAGCCATCCGCGTTCTTGGCTCACAACACTAAGTTGGCTTATACTGCCGCACTCCTGCGGATATATTTGTACCAAGTGTTTTCCTGGTAGATGGTGGTACAACATGCTGAGACTGCACATCTTACTGAAAATTTGTAAGCGGAAGTAAACGTTTATTCCCACCGAACATTTTTCGTGGAATGTCCACTTGTGATTCAACTGCACAGCCATGAGTGAAAAACAAAGCATGGCCAGAAGTCGATACGTTAATCAACGTTAAGGAATCATAGTTATTATACACTGTGATTTTGTTCTAATTCTTGGGTACGTGTATTATGGGAATGACAATAGAAAAGTTTTAAAAATATCAGCTTTGAAACAAATGCTGTGATTCCTTTGACATGCATGGATTGACTGCAAATCTGTAATTATAGGTTGCCCTGTTCCAGTACCTTAAACATCCATTCACCTGTCAGTGTTTTGCAAAATAGCTCATAACTGCAGGATGCGCATTTATCGGAGAATGGGCTGAATTTGTCGGCGTACTACAATTGCAATAAGGGCAAAAATACAACACTGCTTTCAAAACGTCTGGCTTCTATGCTTCCACTTATCGACCATAATTGAAGGCCTGTTGAGTATTGCAGACATTTCATTACCTTTTCACTCAGTCAATCATTTTCAACTTTGGAATGTTATCCTTGGGTAGAGCTACTCACAATTCCACTAGTCCTCAGAATGGCTCACGAAGTTTCGGAGTGAGGAATAAGCAAAAAAGGACAGAAAGTTTGAAAAAAGTAACATGCTACCTTTATGCGACAGATGGATCAATAAGTCTGCGGATAAAGACTAGCCATTGACTGCGCCACGCCGTCATGTCGAAAAGCGTTTTTAGACAACAGTATGGTCCGGAACTTTCTTAACAGACGGGCGGCAACTATGAACCTAACTCAATGGTAAATTCAAGGCTTCTATAATCCGCGGTTACGTCATCGCCTGGACACCTAGTGGGTTTGTGCAGCTATTGGCAGCCAAAATGGAAAATGTGTTTTACAGCAAACGCTGCGTCAGCGTATGCAGAACTTCATTTAACTAGCGAAGACCGTTAAGTACCACTGTCTCGGTTATTGATTGTGATTCTGCACACTTCCCAAATACGTGTCGACGGACGCTCACGTTGTCCAGAATGTTAACCCATGTTATGTAGGCTGTTTTGCCAGCAATAACAAGAACAGAATCAGTGTCACCTCAGTACGGACCTGCGGATTTGCTACATTCCAATAATTTAAGCCCCAAAGTCAATTCGTTTTGCAATGGAGGATTGTCTGAATTGTAATAAATAAACACACAGTCTTCGTTCTTTACAAAGGAGAATGAGACGGCACATATCGGCTGAATTGTTTTTCATTGTGTTAGGCCAATCTGCCAAGTAGCCGTGTAAAGTTTTCAGCCAACTTTTTCACATGTAGAGTCACCGATACCTTGCCAACTGTCGGTGCAACCACAAATCAGGGAAAACGGTATCCAACTGTTCCCTGATAAGAATATCTTGCTCACCTCTCTGGCTAGCTCGGAGAAGTAGACGCGGTGATCGTGACACGAACTTTTCATAACTTAACGGTCTTTGTCTTATTCTGAGTCAGAAAAGATCAGTCACCGTTCTTTCACAAGCTCCAGTGTATTATCAGAGGCACTTTTGACGCTCCTTCAGAAAAGATACTCTCACAAAGTCCCACAAATCTCTTAAAATTTTCAACATGTGCACTTTCGGGTAATTCTGCTGTTGTAGCTCGAACAGTTTAGCTGGTGGTGCTGATTCATAGACACTTTGGGTACACTGATCGCCAAGTTTTCAAATTGGTACTCTGTGTTTGTGAGCGGATTATCTCTGAGTAAACGATGAGACAAAACAGGTACAAACAACAGCATGTTCTGAGTCAAGGTGGTCACTTCCAAGTTAAAGGCAATACTGAATGGAATGGCGCCATAGGTAGTTGAAGGCAATATAATTAATACGAGTTCATGGTTGACCTTGCACATGGTGATCTTTAGATAACGCATAGCTGTTGTTCGTGCTGAAATGCACAACTTTGTATATGAAATCCGTGAGACACTAGTAACTTCGATGGCTGATCGACATTTTCATTGTGTCGTGCCTGGGCATCGCAAATACCACTCAGCCACTTTTCTGTTAGTACTAGACGACCATGTCCGAGTGATGAGTTCGTCCCGGAAAATCAAAGAGGTCATCCGGGAAAGCGCTTTTGACGGCATGTGAGCTGTTGTCTGCTAGAGTATATGCAGGCAAGACAGGTAAGCAATGTTTTTCTGGTCTTTGTCGACCGACCTTGAGTGAAGTTTTAAGTCTGATGGCACACAGACACCATTCACTGAGTGTCAGTCACTCAGGCTCTGTTCAGCTCTAGAGCTCAGTGCTATGGCTACTTCAACCTGACCGTCACTAGAGACCTTGAGATGAAACTCTCGATGTGTAGTATTATCTGAGGGCGAATTCAAGTGGAAGACGGTGCTAAGATCACAATGGCGACTATCATCGACAAACCGCACATCCAATTCCAGATTAAACAGGGTGCTTTCCGAAGGAGCTTCCTGAACCATTTTTTGAGTAGCGCAAACGTTAACAGTGTTGATGCTTCACGGTTGTCTTCGTTTGAAAAGAGAGCAGTTTGCGTCAGAGGATGAAGAGAGCAAAAGTGAGTGAAATGGCCCGTCAGATCACATATCTTTTGATACATTCCGGTCTCTCGTACTGCAGAAGAATGTTGTCTTAAGGAATCCCACTCCGAGTTTTCGACCCAAAATTTTTACGCCGGCGACCACTAGAGATATAGTTTTTTTGTAGGACCCTACCCGTAACCCATAACTTAGCACTCTGACACCTAGAAATGACAGTTTTGCCTACCCTGAAAATGCTGAATAAGACGGTGCTGTATGATTCTAATCATCGCAGCGCATAGTGAATTGACTCAGAACTGTTCCAGGCTTTCGAATAATACCACTTTTTTAACGGTACTAGATAATACGTCGGTGGTCAGGGTCAGCCGTTAAACAGTCGGAATGCTGTTTGTTCGAGAATATTGTTTCTCACTTCAACTTAACTCAATCTCAACTTCAATTATAGAAAAGCAGGTCGGATACATGCTCACAGGTTCATATCCGACCACCTCAGCATTCTTACGCGGTAAGTAGTGCGACATACACATATATGAGTGCATCCGTTTTTCTTCTGACTGCTCCTCTTTGATCTGTCTGACAAAGTTGCAACTGGAAGAACCAAGGTACTAATCTACATAGGCCACTGAATTGATGCGGTGCACAAGCCTGATCACCACATCAAGGTAGCAGATTAGGCTGGTTGACTGTACAGGTAAAACTGATAGGACATCATCAATCCACGCAGAATACCAAGCAAATATGGCAGGACAGAACTGATCTGAGACAACCAGGAAAGACACAATCTACAGCAGGTCACTTCAATATTAACACATTTGTGCGTGCAACAGCAGCTGCAGACAATTCTTGCATCGCACTGTTGGAAGCTAGTAATCTGGCATTCAGATTAGATGAGACACCCCATATGTATTGACTCTTTCAGCTAAACAACCAGTTGGCAGGTGATGTTCTTCTTAAAGTCACCAGTAGGTTATCGGATCACATTGACGTCTAATTGTCGCGTTACTATGAATGAAGGAACTGGAAGGAACCAGGAGGCAAGAGAAAGTGAAAGGAGGTGACCCAGGAATTAAACATCAGCAATGCATGTGCAAAACAATATACCCCCTACGCAGATAAAGCGATACGTTCACTTTGCATCAGTTGACACTGACAATTTTAACGTTTCTACGGTAATGAAATTTTCGCATTATTGCGGACGTACATAAAGCAATTTGGAAGAATACCCTGAAGCATGTGCCCCAACGGAAAACTTTTTGTTCAAAAGCGCATCCGGAACAAGCGATCAGTAGGACGTTTAGAAATAATAAGCGACGTCAATTCACTTGTGCAGTAAATATGATTACTTTGAATTTTCTAACGTGAGTTCAAACACTGGAACATAACGACGAATTCCGGGTTATCTCTTAAGATTTTTGAGGTCGGTTCCCAGTCAGTTTCACATCTAGTAGTTAGAGATTTTTGAGTAACAAATTAAGAGCACATATGTTCCAAATAAAAAGAGCTTTGATCAAAACAATAATAGCCAGATCATTAGATACGAACTTTCTGCTGAACTAGTTTCTACATGATGCATGCATCCTTTTTCAGCCAGGTGGTCGGTAGTCAATTGGCTACTGCAGCAGCCGTTACAGTAGCCATTAATTTAACACTGATAACTTCGGATGTGATGTAGTTTTGATGCTGCAATTTAGCAAAATCAATCTAAAACTTGATTATTCAGAAAAATTACTGATTGGCCCTAGTGGTGACTAGATTGCGCTCGATACAGATCGATACAGATCGTCATTCAGGGAGACTGCAATACACCAGTGACTCGCATTACCGTTTAACTTTTATACAAACATGGCCAAAGAAAAAGTTCCAATTAATTAGCACTTAGGAAAAATGAACTGATAAATATAAGCGTCCATTACGGTTGAGTCAAGTGGAGATTATACCGACTGAGGTTGAAAATCACTCTCATTTGATTGTAGGATTCGCATTCACTCACACTGTGTAGTCGGTTTTAACGGTGTTAGAGAGAATTGGTGCTGCAAATCTTTGAAATGATCGGAACTTGAATATTACCGTGTTTTTGTGAGGCAAAACCGGGCGCGAATAGAATTTTATAACCGTAGATTCAGTCGTTTCCGCATATAGATAACAGCTATCCTACGCCCATCGTTTCTTCAGAACACACGCTTGCTACTTGCTAACTACAACCAATAACAGCAAATTGTCCTTCGTGGCCAAATAAAAAGCAACGATTTGTGTTAACCTGCTCGTTTTCATTCATAATGACGATTAGTCAGAAGGTACTGTGACTCAAGTCAATACTCACAGAAGCCGTGAACTGAAATAAACTATAAAAAAGTAACACACCATGAATAGATGAAGTTCGCTTAACAGGACTCTAAGGAAAAGAATAAAATGTTCAAAATGAAGGCATAACGTTGTGTGCCTGAAGCAAAGTATAGATATCAAATGGGCAATACACTGTTGACATGAATTTTACTGGTGTACGTAACTGTCTGAAGTAAGTTTGTTACAATTATCCAGTATGATAAAATTAGCCATCAAGAGTGATGTTATTCTCAAATCTTGGTAACGAAACAGTTGCGTTTCAGTTTCGAAGTCTATATATTAAGTATTCTACACCCTAACTTAATGAAGGTTAGGCTGTTTCTTTCGTAAAACTTAAAGAATGTTGACAACTGCTATTTTGTTTCTGAAGATAAACAGAATCAGTTAAAAAATATGCAGTGTTACCACAGTATGCCAAAACAAATTAATCTTTGTGTTGCGATCATTGAAACACTCGTGTAACTGAAGTGACATCATTTGTTTTATCCCACCCAATTATTTAACTGTTGACACTACCACACTGGTTGATTAACTTGTTAAACAGCCTGATTGAATCGACTTGGATTGCGCTGGTTTTTTAATTTAATGTAGCGCCTTAAACGTAGTCCTGTAACAAATCAATATACGCTGATATCCACGTTATGGTCCCTCTGACTTTCAATATTTGATGTGACCTCTTGTTAGTTCGGAATTTTACGTACACCTACCGATAGTAAACACAAGCCAATACCAGTTATTGTTCGCCTGTTAGAGGGCTTGGTGACGCAAAGCTTAAACAGTTGTTTCATAAAACGAACAAACTAAATGTAGGGTATATAGTGAATTGTTTATTGTATTGAACAACCACAGCAAAATCAGTTTCAGTGGCCTAAAATATTGGATCGAGGTGTTGCGTTTCACGTTGTCATGCCCAAGTTGAACGTGTTCTACGTTATTTGGCTATGATTTCTGTGTTGGTGCCCGACCGTGACTACATTTTTATTTCTAGTTTTATTTCACTGCGAGTGCACTAAAAATGAATTCATGGTTATATTTTATCTTCAAAAAACTTAGGCGTCCTGTTAAATACGATAAACCATTAAAATGACCACCTCGTAAACATATTTATAGTAACCCTCGTACAACGACTTCTTTCTAATGGTTCGTTTAACTTCAGCACCACGCCTAGTTTGAATACATTCGACAGGTGTCCGTTGCTCAGTAAATACAAGTGACTTACGTACAAAATACACCACTTTATAACGACAGGTGCGCACAGAAACTCCACAGACAAAAACCAATCTTTTGCTCATAAGATTTATTTGAATGTTACGACAGAAAATCCCAACTTATGGAACATTATAAAAACGCGGTGATAAAAGTAGAACAAGTGAAATCTCACTTTTGTATACCCACAATATCGGCGGTCATTCGAATAAGAGAATGAAACGACAGTACGGGCTTGTTATTTTTACCACTGGATATTAATCTGAAAGTAGCAACCGAGGAAAAAGATAGCGTACTGTAGTTTACCTGCGCTCAGTGATACATTATAAGCGCCCACCTGTTCACCATTTGCATCTGTTGTTTAATCATTGATCTTCGCCCGCTATTTTGCTTCAACTTTCAAGATATGTAGTTGTTTCAAGATAAAATAAAGATCATAGATATAATTAGTTGAAACACCAGAGGGACGCTCATGCATACTGAAAACGTTCTATGGTAAACATATCTATCTTACTGTACTAGGCTGTAACCCATTGCCATTAGTATACTGAAACATTTCGGACAATCTATTTTTTGAAGAGCTGCGTGTTGTCTTCATGTGTGTGCAAGTTTATATCACGGAATTTAAACACAAAAGTGGATGAGGATTCAAAGTTATCCGCAAGTTGTGCCTTGCAGCTAGTTACGTGTAGTCATACGAGTATACTAGTCTAGTGCATCTAAAAATCCGGATGAATTTTGATCCCAAAGGGTTCTGAATATAATTTGAAGAATATTGCTGGATGAACTTCTAGAATGAGGTGATCAGACACCGATGAGTTTGCAAGGCTGACAATTTACAAATAAGAAGTAGTAAATTAGGGAAGAGCTTTAACTGACACCGTGCAGTCACTGTAGATAGCCAGATATGTTTTTATCAAAGATTTCCGAACTTCCAAAGTGAAGATAGGTTAGACAGTTGCTTATTGTATTCCAAAATACACGCAAGGTATACCAAGCACAATGTAAGCAAAGTTTAATTACCAACCACAATGTCAAGGTTATAAGTCACCCACTTGACAAGTGTGTATCAGATAACTAGCTTTTTGCGTTTAATTGCTGAAAAGTGTGTCAAACTTATTGGGAAGACAGCGTGCTGACTAAACAAAATAACGTTGTAACTAACAACCACTCGGCCTTACCAATTCAAATGATCTGGCCAACTGACTAGCCGTTTAATATGCACTTAAACCTTAAGATATTAGTAGAAGTTCTTGTTACACACCCGAGTTTTTCGGTGAAGTAAGTTGAGTTGTGAGACTACGAACATCTGTGAATCTGGTGAAAATGCTGACTTGACTTACCATAGTGCTGCTGATTCTTAGTAAAATATACGTGCTCGTAATGATGTGAAAATTTATAGTTTACAAAATTTACTATCATCTAGATTACTTTACGCCACTTTTCACCGACTGCATTTCCCTTCAAAACAATACGGAAATTCGTTTGTTGCACTCAACACTGAATAGTACTTTAAGTTGAAAGTACTGTTCCCATGTTGATGTTCTTTGTTGATTCTACCATGATTTTGCCGCGTTGACAGAATTTTTGTAAGTTTGCACGGCCTCTTAACTGGTTTTGAAGCCTGTCTTATTTCTTGATCGGTAATAATCTTAACCAGTATTTTATGAAACTCACGCACTGCTTTTTCGTTTTTCAGCCAATTTTTATCAATATACAAAATTGAGGCAAAACATCCAAACACAAGAGGAGCCACTATCACAAAATCCTCTTCCAAAGAGTTAGAGTGGATTGCCAGCTAGCTGTGCCTTAACAGAATACTGAACCACCTAAACATAAGTCGAGTAATTGCTTTAATTACAGACGGTAGAAAAAGTTATCGGTTTAGGTTGAAATTAACAGCAGCAATATGAGAAACCGAGAAGAGTAGGGTAGTCTTGCTACCGCCAAGGACAGTTAGGAAAACTAATGCTGAATATGCTCAATAGTTAACTGGCAATTAAAATTTTTGAGCAAGCGTGACCGTAACGATCTTGAAGAACAAATGTTTTCTGAAATTAGGCAAAAATTTCCTATCTTCTGCTTCGGTTAATGAGCCGCATGCTAGAGTTGGGGAGGGTTGAGTTTTTAAGGATCTGCTATGTCAAGCGGGTACAAAAACGTGCCAAGTGAACGAGCAGGGGGTAAGTTGTAATTAATTTTACAGTGCTCTGACAAGCTAAAAGTACGCTGGTCACTACCAGCTGTCGATGGCGAACGCAACACGTAGAATAGTTTTGTGCGGCACTTCAATTTTGTAACTGCTGTATCACCAAACAGTGAGGTATGTAGATAAATTACATCTTAATACTGGAGTAAGCATTGACTAACCTTAATCAACGTGGGGCTTTGAAACATTTTAATGGATAATATATCACATTATGAATGAAGATTGCATTTTATTTCACCCAACCTACTAAGCAAGAATGTATTTCCTGTCCACGTGAAAATTGTTTAGTCCTTCGGCTACCACAATGACGGACAACAAAGACCCTTATAAGACGTAGCTCTAACCATCCTCAGATCTATAAGAGCCAGTACAAGGCATTTTTATCCGTGCCGTAAGGAACTTGGTTTTTGGAACAAAATTGCTAAAATGTAAGCAACGCACAAACGAACGCATTGCAGTCGTATAATTGTGCTGAGTACACTACGTATTTCATTTCTAGGTCCAGAGTTTTTAAATATATATCGTGTTTTCTTCATTTCCGGTCGGGCTCCATCTAACGACACGTTTGGTAGACTGGATTGATTATCACCTTTTGAAGGATTCATGGGTAAATGAGAAAATAAGAATTGCTTAGAGATGATGAAAACTGATGGTTAGTAAGTGCGCTGCCAACAACTTTATTGCCTCAAAATAACCCGAAAGGATCATCTTGAAGTGTGTTACTAAGATGTTAATACCGAAGCAAGTTGATGCGATGTGTTGCCTACAGTCAAGTGAGCGTGTGAGAAGTGGTAACCAGTGAGTAAGAATCTTCTAAAGTCGATTATGCTATCAGATCAATTCATAACACTTGCGCAAGTCAATCAGTCTTACTCTTGGAATCACATTAGATGATCCGCATTACTTAGCATTTCGTTTTATCACAGTCGCGTAGTTGTAAAAACTTGACACGGTTTTGTTTTTTGAAAATCTGTGATAAATGGGCATTGAAGGGTTGAATTTTTATTCACATAAGACCGAGTAAGACTGACTATTCTGGTGATTTGTGTTCTATATTAAGAGTTTCAAACTTATCAGAATGCTACTTTCACCAGTGGTATACCTGTGGAATTAGGTATACACTTCAGATCACCCAAATTTTGAGTCTTCATCTCAGTTAGCGTTCTTAACAAGTTTGATTAAATAGTTCTTTGCCGTTCGAGTAAACCAGCTCATGATTTTTGATTTGTCTAAGTTGACTTTGATTCAGTTATTTTGTATTCAAATCGTTAACTGACCTTGGGATTGTTAAAAACTAATTACTACAGCTTCTATGCTTTTCTCAACCTGATTCACAAATGACTCTCTCTAGCATTGAACAAAAGTACATTTGTTATGTAAACACTTTTGGTTTCGAAAGCATCACCACGAGTGCAGTAGGCTATCGCTGCAATCACTCTTCCCAAGCTGCGCGGTGATACTTGGTGTAACCTATTTTGAATCAATACCTTCAGAGCATTGGTTTAGTAGCTTATTGTGGTAGTCATTTCAGTGACATTTTAGAACGGTGGACTTTTATTTAATAGCACCCAGGTTGCACATGTCACTTGAGTCACGAACTATGACCAAGCAGCTGTGCTGAAGTTACTTTTATAAAACTCTCCACGATACCCAGCCTTCATTCTCATGCGTGCTTGCACATATGTTTAACCGTTGGCTTGTCACAAAAGATGTTAACACGACTTGAGCCTTATTCCACATTATACACATTATCCGGCTTAATTACTCTCCCATTCGGGTGATCAAGAAATTATCGCTGTTTGGATTATTCTCGGAGTAATTTGTTTGCAACAAACGAAGCTCCATTTTAGAGAGGTACTTTGGGTTTTCAAGAGTTGCACTATTTACATGTTTCAGTCCTGTTTGTCCGTTCCTATTGAACATTGAATATCGTCGTTTACCCCGGGTGGCTAGAATCAAATATATTTCTTTTTGCTGACGAACCTGGGGCCTGACACTGTTGTTTTTGAGGAAGGCTTTTATTTGTTCTTGTTGGAAATGTACACAAATATCAAAAACATGAGGCGCTCAGAAAAAAGTTCGCATCACATTAAGCGTGCTTGATATTTTTTAACACAGCAATAGTGGCTAGACAATAAATTGCATAGAGCGCCCATGGTTATTATGAGTCTACGGGCTTAAAACGAGTGAGCGCCGACTGAAGCAATCTACTGATTCAGTTATACTTCTCAACGTAAGTGATTGAGGCTCACTAAACCGGGTTATATTTCACTTCCGTAATAAAGCATTTCTTTAGAAACCGCGAAGTGCTACGTGATTATTATGCACCGATTTCACGCCCTTACGAAAACTTTAGCAATTATTACTCCATGTGGCCTAAGTTTTTGTGACAGTTTCGATCAACTTCATCTTGAGAATGAATCAGTGGTCTGAACTTCCTATATCCAGAAAAGTTGAGCCCTAATTGATGCTGTCCAACTAGGAATTAGGAAGGCCGTATTAGGAATGTGCACAAAGTACCATGAAAAAAGTCTCAGCACCTACATCGTCGCTTAATTTGATAATTTTCAGTTGCACAACTCTATCAGTCATCTATTTTAATGCTGCCTGAAGGGTTCACGCTATCAACCTGAAACCTCAACGTAACCTATTAGGATGTTGGCAGAGTTTTCAATTTGAGCATTTCCACACTTTCTGACCCTGCATCTGGTGGTATAGTTCCGGTAGACTCTTTACTCACTACTACGGCTCGTTTGTGTCAATTTATCCCTTTTTTAGTTCCGACATTACATCCCTTCCGGGTTTAAGGTCTACCATTCAGGCTGTGTGAATCACTGCTGTGAGAAACGCAACACTCAAAAACCTGTTATAGGCAAAATTTCACAGATTTTTACCCGCAGTTGGATGAATTACTCAACTACATTAGTTCGAAAGCCAACAAAGGAGAAAAAGAGAATATAGAACCAGTAAGTATCCTCTGTGTTTTGCGCAAAACGGGAAAGTTAAAAATTTCCATGTGATTAGAAATAAGGTGTGCAAGTAGGCTGAACAAACACGCCTCATCGAGGAGCTTCAAATTGGACAAAGTTGCAACAAACATAAAGTCATCCCAAGAGGTCGCTAGAGTGCTTTCCCCAGACAGTGACTAGGGTAAAAAGGGCCTTTCTTACGTAATACAGGCACGCAGTGATGGATCAACATCACAGTGTAATACCAGTGTGATACCATAGCACAGGAGAATAGCAGGGGGACAGTCCGTGAAGTAGTCGGTCGCAAGCTAACGGCACGCTGATTTGGTGGAGCCAAGTGAGCTGGGACATACCTCGCGTTCTTGTTTCTTCTCTTGGTTGCCGCCGTTAGCATCAGAATGGGCTGGAGCTGAATGCCTATCATATCTTCAAACGCTACTCTAAGTAAACGGTTTGCTTCCGAACCGTACTGCGTTCTTTTAGACCAATGCCTACAGCGTTCCCTTACAATTATGAAAATAGTAGAAATAATAAACTTATTATCAATATTGTATGATATATATGCAGTACGTTGTGTGTATGCATATATATTTTTTATTCCATTTACGTACAGTGTAAATGTAGTTATATCAGTGTTGTATTGATATTATGTAACGTGCATCATATAGGTTGATTTGTACAAGTATACATTATGCATAATGTATACTTGTATACATAAGTATCCTATACGTATATCTTCCATTGTATATTTTTCACGCATTATATTGTATATTAAAAAAATACAGATAATGTATTATCAACACTGAATATTTGAGAATTCCTATGAATATATATATTCATAGCAATTCTCATAAATATCTTGTTAACAATGCACTATCTATAACTGTATTTATGCGGCATACAAATGTTTTTGATATAATGCAAATATAATACAATTCCGACTTAGTGTGATATATATCTATAATAACTGTAAGTATATATATATACGCCTATTAATTAATACGCGTGTTAACACGCTGTGGTGTATATAGAAGATATATACAGGCATATAGGTTATGTATAGAACGCAATCGTACTTTAAGAACACCAACTTTAGGCCTGTTAACTTAAGTTAACTGAAGCTAACTTATGTGTCATATAGTCATAATTGTAAGTGATTTTCATATACTAAATGAATGTGTAGAATGACTTTGTGAAATATTAATCTGATTTGAACTGCCAAGTGCAATACAGAGAGCACCTGAGTAGTCACACTGAGTGTCAAGTGGACATTAAAAAGAAACAACATTTAAGTGAATGTTGTATACAGCTGTATACGGCGCTACTGATAATTTCGCTCGCTAACTCAGTATCGGTTGACCACAATGAGAAATTACAACTGGGGATTTTTATGAGGCACCTTGAAACTCTCATGATTTCATCAAATCGTACCTTTGGTTTTGATTACTCAATCCGATTCGAACTTTAAAAAGACGACCTCGCACGCGGTACCCCTTTTACGCTATAGTTACGCATAGTTACCAACTTATCATCGATCTTTAATAACTAAAACAAAAGATATCAACTTATGTCGGTGACGGAAAACGGGATGCTGAGGCCCCAGAAAGTAAACAAATTTTTAATTCTTTTTGAAATTTGGTATATGTGAGTTCACGACGAATTCACGGGGATGGACAGACCTGAAAATGCCCTCTCGAGTAGTTCGGTTTCTATAAAGGAAACTGGCGGTGTGTCCATCTATGGCACATTGGCACGTGTGGACGAAGACGAGCAAACCGGAGCGACGTTCTGCTATGATAAGCAGGAATTAAGTATCGCAATAACGGAAACGAGCTTTCAGTGTCCACATCTATTAGTTGCAGTTTTCAATTCATCTGTATATTTTTGTATATGCCGTTCCACTTCGTCTGTCCACTTGTTTGAATGCATCATCGATTTTTCACTCTGATTGCCATCAAGAATAAACGGGAATCGCCGCGCACCATCTTTGTTTTCTCCATTTGTTAAGATTGTTGGACTCTTGAAGTACTTTCACGCTGAAAGTTTATGCTTCGCGTGTCTGCTGAGCTATAGACGCTAAACGTTCGTCGTCTCATGTCGCGTGTGGAGTTATGCGTCGGTCGTCGTCTGACTTTGGCTTGTCAGAGGGTCCTTCCATTTATTACTGATATATCTTCCGCTTATTGGGACACATATCATTTGAACACAACCGATGATTTCACAACGCTTCTTTGGTGTCATCTTATTATGGCTGCTTCTATCGTCTGATCGATTAGGCCAAA
Organism: Paragonimus westermani; assembly: GCA_008508345.1. NCBI lineage: Eukaryota > Metazoa > Platyhelminthes > Trematoda > Plagiorchiida > Troglotrematidae > Paragonimus > Paragonimus westermani. The sequence goes on from QNGE01006977.1 coordinate 18,524, forward strand.
ACATGCCCTGCCGGAATGAGTCTTACATTCCATTTCAGTTCTAAAGTGGTTTCTTCGAAGAATGCCGACAAAAGTTTCATAAATATCGGTTATGGGAAGAAGGCTTCAGGCAAGGCGGAAAGAATCAATATGACTTGTCTAGCATCAGGCATGTTTCGTTTTCTGAGAGTGGAGGTAGCCTCCGTGACGCTGATGAACTACAATCAGGGAAGCAGCAAGTCAAACGGAGGTTGGTCAATCATTCCCTCGTGCGATAGGAGTCAACTTTTGGCCATCAGCAACAAAGAAGTCTTCAAAATTCACACGCGGGTAATCCTGTAATGCAGATCACACCATTTTTTAGTCCCAATCAAATAAGGACTGAGAGATTTCATTGGCTCATCCATGGCCTGATTTGCAAAATATTTCATTAAATCTGTTGCATAATATGCACTTTTTCCCAAGATGTCTGTTGTTTGGTTTTCCGTTTACACGGCACTTTATTTCAGCAGCATTTTCCGTTTAATTAACCGCAAGCAGCTAGTCTCTGGCGGTTCATAGCTAACCTCCATATAGTTTCAAGTTATATTGCAATTCTATGCTACTTGCTTAGTTTGTTAAATACACATTCCGTCTAAATACCATGAAAACTAGGAGTTCCAATGAACTTGGGTAGCTCTGATGTTGGACCTCCGCTGGACTACACGTTCATGGAGTTATTAGACTCCCGTGTGCGTTTGTTGTTGTCTGTAATCGGACTAAGGTAGATTTACCGTTAGCCCATTGACCATGTGAACAAAATCACACTCATGACCAGAACATGAGTAGGGAGAAGCTACAGGATGCTTCCAGCAACGCCGAAAGTCGGTCAACTATAACTGATAGACTGGCGTGATTAACTTTTCGCAGTAACCTTTTACAGGAAGTTACCGTGGTGGGAACGTAGAACCTGCATGCACTAGGGCTAAGCGCAGAAAGCCTGGGGGATTCAGTCGCACAGGTTTTAGGCATTACTTTGAGCACGGATGAGCGCAGCACCGAGAAAGCTAGATTCAGCGGATGCGCCGATTATCATTCAAGCAGAACTTGCTTGGCCAATCCAAAATAACCGAAAACTTGATATGCTCGTGTTCACTGTGAGCTATTGTTGCTGAACTGGTCCCGTTCATTTTGGTTCCTATGCTCAGTTTCTCTATCCTTACGCTAACGTGGATCAGAAGCCGTAACGAGAGAACGGTGAGTCTATGAACAAACAGTGTATTTATTCAATCACTGTACACAAGCAAACTTCTGTGACCGGTGGATGCACAAAAGCCCGCCTTAACTAAAAGTATGGGGAGATTTTCAACATTTGGACGTTTCTGGGCAATCGACAAGGTCCTGCGCTGGAGTCTGTCCACCTGTCCTCTAGATTGCGGGATTTCCCAATCTCCCTGGTCCGAACCGACTCAATTCAAAATTTCTCCGACTCTGTTTACATTAGGCAGTGGGAAACTCCCCCAAAGATGTGTTTGGACGTGTTTGCCAGCGCGTCTTCCATTCGGCACATCTTGTTAGATGCAAATCGCCGTTTTGACTATGAATGTCCGCAAAACTCGCGAACAAACGCTGAACAACACAAGCAAGCATGAGACAATAGTCCAGTAAGCCATGCAAGCGACTTATGCAAACCAAAACTGAAACGCCACCAACGACAGATGTAACATGCAGGCCAGCCGACTCTACTCTGGATGCCCGTGACTCCACGGACCAACCTTCGAGCAACGTGGACGCACCAGGGGACAACGCTCTTCCAAAGTAGTGGTTCGAACGACAGTTCTGAAAAAAGAAACAATACGAACAAACATGAGCCGAAGGCCCAGTAAGCCATGCACACGACTTACACAAACGACAGCTGAAACGGCACCGACAACACAGCAGCACGCCCCGTTACACAACTCAAATTCAATCCGTGCGCGCTCGCTGGTTTCGGTTGCGCGTTACACAGAGCAGCGCACTGCTTCACATAATTCGAATTCAATCCGTATGCCCGTCTTTGGCTGCATGTTATAATCGACTCACGTCTAAATGTGTGAAATGTGAAGTAATATAACGTCACATCGTTTGGACTGAATCTGTGGAACGAGCGGGGTATCTCCATAACTGGTGAGTGCACCAAATTGCCTTTAAACTGGATTCTTTTCATCACCCATTACATCCTTTTGCTGACAGACCTCACGCTTGTTGCATTACATAACTATCTTTCGTGTTGTACCACCTGTAATCGTCTGCACGGTCGCGCACATTCGAACGTGTTTTTGCAGATGCGTTGAGAAGTACACACTACTAAGAGCGGTGAGATTTTGCCTGATGAATCACTAAGGCGATTTAATACCCGGGAAAATGCAGTCGGTAGTCGTGCGGTAGTTGGACAAGTGACAGGCAAAAAAATACGGTCCTACGCTTATGACGGTTGAGTTCGTTGACTCTAGACACCGAGACAGGTTGTTGGTGGTGGCAGGACAAACTTGCACATGTGCTCAGTGTCGAACTGCAAGACCATGTGGTTTGACAGAACAGGTTAATGCCTGTCGTCCCACTGGCACTGGATTATCGCTCAAACAGCAGGTGGCTAACATGGCCATCCGTGGAAATAGGGAATAAGGAGACAAAAGAAAATTTACTCTCACTTTGAAAGTCTACCAATGTAGGGAGCATGGGCTGTTGGCCCGAAGCTGTGAAGAAGGAGAAGACCAGCAAGAGGCGGGAGACATGCTCGGACACAATGTCTGAGCCATGGACTGCTCTTTGATTCAGCGAAGTTGAGGCAAGTGATGGTTGTAAGCAGTCCCTTAAAATCTTATACATCAACGATGGTGGCCTAGAGGAATAAGTGAGCCGAAATACCATGAAAATTAGCAAGGTATGTCGTCGCGAGTAGTAAGAGTCGGCCACTAGGGTTCATATCCGTGAATATTATCTGCCTTTTCGGATACTCGATCCACAGGGTAGAAAGACAAGACGGTAGAATGGGCGGAAGTGTTTTGCTGTTAACGATGCAGCACTTTGGCCACTGACCAGGAGCGGAGCAGAATTCAGGAAATATCAAACTACCGTGCTGTTACATAAGAGGCGGCAAAACAAAATTACTGCTTTCGAATATTTTCAAGGTTCCTTCTTATGATCGACAACAGTGTGAACAACGCCTTAGTGTTACTAGAAGGTAAGCAAGCAGGTCGCAACAACTCATTATAGTAGGAAGTTCCACTGTTCCTTAGGCAAGGTGGAAGTTGATATATGCTGCCGGTGGTAGGTTTGTTTAGACATTATTTGAACTCATAAACCAAAGACGTAACGTCAGCACCTTAACGAGGTAACCGGTCGGGCGAATCGTCAAGCTGCTACAGTTTTGGACCTTGTTATAGAAAGCATCCCAAATGATATTTCAAACCTGAAGGTCGGAACACCCATGAACTCTCATGGTACCTACGATGTTGGCAAAGCCTGTATCGTAATCGAACACAATCTCAGGCGGTCAGTTGTCAGGTCTGTCCAGTTGCAATGTAGTCGATGTAAATATAAGTCAATGTGGTGGAAAGGTAAACTGTGAAACGCATGGGAATGCAGAAGGGAGACTCGGGCTGTTGTTTGTATCCATAGAGCAACACTAGGGCTTAGAAGAGATGTCCTACAGGTGTCTCTTACTCAACTGTTCAAACTCACCCTCCAGGAAGTCATCGTACCACGTGATTGGTGGTGGGCGAGAGTTGTACCCATCCGTTAGGGGGGCAACAAAGATGTGGGTGACACCAACCCAGCACTAAGTCTCATACGAGTTATCTTGCAACTTCTGGAAAGGATCAGTTGGGGGTGGATTGTGAAGCATCTCACTGAGATCTGTCTATTGTCCGCAAACTAACACGGACTCGTGATGCATATATCTTGTCTCACCACCCCGGTCAGCTTCCCCAGCGAGACCACGGAAATTTTTGATCGGTAAGTAAGATGAGGTCTGTTACCTAATGTTCAGAAAAGCACTCGACTGGATGAGCCGCCGATTGTTAATCCCCAAATGAGAGACCATCATTCGCCCCTCAAGGCTGCTGGAGTGGATACACTACTTTATGAATCCCAGTGTCCACAAATAGATAGTGGTAAAACACCCACAGAAGTTATGACGATTAATGGAGCACATAAGGAATTAGTGCTTCGACCACCACCGTTTTGCAATTTGAAGTGTCCCCGCCGTATTTTTCCACAAATTTGAAGGTTATGAGAAGTGTTGCCGGCCCTCTCGTGCGGACGTATCTGGGAGTTGTTTGAAGGTGGTCATATGAGTGACAAAGCTACTGAATTCAGACAAAAGTAGTCAGCTGCTTAGTGGAAAGCAGCCAGGTTCGACCAGGTTGCTTGGTTGAGAATGAAGAAGCAAAAGGGTTTGAGGGAGTGGAGGCAGCAAGTTACCTGGGGGCGCCCGCAGGGCAGAACTTTGAAGTCTCTAAACGATGTCTAGAGGCAGCCGGAAGAGAAACTAGACCTGCGGATTACAAACAGAACTCCAGCCTCAGAAGGGACGGCGGTGCAGTTGCCGTCTTACAAGGCGCACGTGGAGCCGTATTCAGAATGCTGCATACAGACCCGGAGCCGAAAGATGGTAAGGGGCAGGATCGTGTTTTAGAAAGTCTTATATTGCCGCTAATTAGGCTGCGGAGTAATTCGAGTCCACCAAGTACAAAAGTTTCCAACCCAAAAGTTCAGGTGAACACGCACAAATGCAGTGGTCACGTAAACGCGGAGCTCTGGGGCGTAAATAAAACGAAAGCACAACTAAGCAGAGGTCAATCAAAAGAGAGTAGGGATGAACAAACTGCACGAAAGCAAGCTTCGACAACTAAACGACTTTGAAATTAGCGTTCCCGGGGTAGTGGTTTGTCACGCGCGTAAACTGAATAGTCGTGCCATTCTTTGCGAGGAAGGCTCTCGCTCGCAACCAAGAAGTATTTGAATGTGGTTGAAAGAACGGTCAACGAAGAGGGAATAAATTTAGACAGGGAGCTTGTTCATTGTCCTCCTATGAAACACATTGAAGTCGTGGAATAATGTACCCGGGCAGCTTCTTTAACTTAAGGAACGAACATGATTTAGTCACATGCTCTTCTCTTGCATTACACCATTGTGGCTGGCGGATAGTTTCACAGATGCCGGTAGTGGCTGAGAGCTTGTGTTCTGATTCCGCTGGTGAATGGATCTTCGCTGCGTTTCTAACGTTAGCTCTTGTGGTTACTTATGGAAAAGAAAGATTCTTTCTGGTGCGAACTGGGCACTGAAAGCTCACAGAAGCTAATTGCTGTGAGATACTTGACATTTTCTCGCCTTACTTCGTCCTGGAAAGTGAATTGAACTTTATTGAGGGACGACCCTGAGCATAAGTCCGATGCCTACTGCCGTTTGGGAAAATTATATTTTGGCGCGCCCTTTTGAAGTACTGCATGGAGTGTGCGTACAACCAAGAGTTATCAAAAAAAATATCACGTTCACGTGAGTCCCGGGGAATGGTGTGCCTAGTATGGCGCCAGCCGAGGTAGTTCGGAAGCACATAGCCGTGCACAGCCAAGGTGCATTTCTAGCGGGATTTGGATATCTCTGACCTTCACGCAACACGTCGCATTTCACCTCTGTGAGTGAAGGTCTGAAAAACGCCCTAGGAATTTAGCGTTTTCCCAATCTACTTATTATGGGTGATTTCAGCACACACAAGAGGAATTGCTCGTCAGCGTCATATCTGGGCTCTGAAAGCGGATCCTTAATGATGCTGGTAGATTATAAGTCGTGGACATAGCATGTCGGTACTCCGAAGTGGCATCGTCGCGGTTGAATCCCTTCCGTATTTTACCTGATTATTGTGAACATGTGTTACATTGTACACAGATGTGTCATAAATCCGTCAGCTTGACTCCCGTTTGCAGTAACTACCAAGCATATTGACATTTCGAAATTTCATTTTGGCTGACTATGAGGACGTGAGAAAACATCTTTGTACATTCTTTCTAGGTTTTGACTTTGTGGGCCAGAACCATCGCGCGTTTCAAAGTACCCTTAAAAAGATAGTTTGTTCATTCGTACCACACCACTTGTACACCGCCTCTTCTCAAACATAAGTCCCGCGTAAAATACTCCTCTCCTTGTCGATCGTTCTCATTTGCTAACGGAGCATAAGACTACAGCCAATCCAGAAGATTGGGACAAATTCCGCGATATTCGAGGGAGATGTGAGCTAGAAATTCGGTAACACACTGAGCTCTAACAACAAAAATGTCCTAATGGGGGTTTGTGCGACCAAAAATGCCTTGTTCAAGTGTGCTGGTTGACTGAGATAGGCTTTCAACGCCCACTCTGCAACTGCCTGAGAGAGAGACCTCGTCCGACCTAGAATTGGTTGATGGTGTATCCAAGAAGTACGGTCCGGCGTTGTGCAACGTAGCATCACCGAACTGGCACCCTAATCCACCTCTCTAAAGTCTTAATCAGCCGCCAAGTACTGCTCACTTTTCCGTGCTGGACGAGGTTGATGCACGCAGTATGACGTGCCCGGAGAAGATCCACCGTGGGATCCTCAGAGAGGCAGTAGTTATTCAAGCGGAACCAGCATCCAAACGTGCTGATCGGGGAAACGGACGGGCACTCTCCCCAATGAATGGATGGAATCCGTGGTCACGTCAGTTTGTATGGTGGACAAGCGCACTCCTCTACTACTTGCTAACCGATCAGCCTTATTTACATTCCGTGCAAAATAATGGGTTGCTCACTAGAACGCTCCGGTTTCATGCACCACCTGATGGGTCGGGTGTAAAAACCTTAATGATTACCACGGATGATCTGATGGAGACTGAAGATAATGATCTCATCTCAGAAGATTTTTTCTAATCTGCTAATATACTGCACCGTGTTCCACAGGGACTTCAGAGACATAAGCTGGAAACTCATGTTATCTAAGGAGAGGTTTTCCGCCGTGTTACCTTTCCCAGATAACAGAGTTAAAACCTGGTCTGGCCCTTGATTTCCCTCCGTGTCTCACCTAAATGTGCCTCACTGGTCAGTGCTTAGTCCTCTTCTGTTTCGTAATGACGTCAAAGACCTTCCACACAATACTTCCAGCATCCCCTCAAACTGATGATCTGAAAATATAGTAGCCATTGATTCCAGAGCACTGCAGCTAGGTCTTGACGCGGTTGAACGGTGGTCAAACAACTGGAAACTCGCTCTACGTGGGAGCAGGCACGAACACATTTTACCTAGTAGGGGTTAGGATAGTGCCTTTGAGTTCCGAAACACATAGAGCACATTGAGTGCCACGGAACGCGATCCGGAAAAAGATACGGGCATCGATATTTCGACTCAACTTTCCTCACGAACCAATGCAAGCTGCCCACAAAAAGGGATTCATGACGCTTGGAATAATGAGACGCGCAGATATTGAAACATTTCAAACGCTCCACAAAAATGTACAAGATCAATGCCACAGTACATCTATCATGTCGTGTACACTGGCCAAGGGGAGGACACACTGGTTGCTAAGCATGTTCGGCGGGCTGCTATCAACCTGATCACGGTTTATAAAGCACGACTCGAAATTCCTGACTGTTATCCCCTGGAATTTCGAAGACTCCGCGTTGACTTTCTTTTCACCCACTCGTTCTTCAGAATAGGGCTTTTTGAATAGCTTTTTATCAAAGAGGCCAACAGTGGCCGTCTGGGGTCGGGACAAGCTTTACAAAGTCAGTCAACGAAACTCCATCATACAGTATTTCTTTTTTCTCAATATTACCAACCAGTGGGAGAACCTCCTCTTGGAGAGCATAAGTTGTGCCTCAGGTAATGGTTTCAACACGTTGTTGAGTTCTGATTTAATCAAAACCTTGTTCGATTCTTGGCCCTACTCTGTTCTTGGCTCATGTGTATTTTCCAATAGTGGTGTTACATCGTTTCCAGTGATTGTATTTCTTGTCGAAGGACGTCAGCTGGTCATTGTGACAGGTAAACTGACGAAACCCGTGTAGCTTTTGCAGTCAGCCTTGAACAGTTGTACTAACTGTAACATGCAGGCCAGCCGACTCTACTCTGGATGCCNCCGTGACTTCGCGGACCAACCTTCTGGCAACGTGGATGCACCATGGGACAACGCTCTTC
>QNGE01006978.1:0-13200 GCA_008508345.1 Paragonimus westermani
TTCAGTACCGGAATACGTGACTCCGTCTGACTACTGTTGAGCACTTGCAGTACACATATGCACGTCAAAAAATGTAGCACCACAGTAGTTAGGGAAAATGAGAATAACGTACCTCAGACAGTCGATGATCATATATGAGTGTGCATCAGTTACATGGTTTCTCACTAGTCAGATACATAATTACGACTGAACGTGCTGACACAAAATTTTCCGTCTTCGAAGTTCACGCGACCAGTTACGTCAAAACCTAGTTCCGATCGTACTGGTTGAAAACGTGCCAGTCCCAATATACGGACTCTTCAAACGAGTCAGTTGACTAATCACTCCTGTAGTTTAGCTACAATATGCTCGTAAAATAACTGGCTGAACTTTGGAACACAGCAGACATTGGAATTGCATGCCTACAGTTTGAAACCTGCCAGTTAAAGCCATCCTACTTTTCAGTTGGAAGTAGCACACCGTGCTGTTGCTGGTCAGAGTATGTAGAGCAAGCTGTATTTGAAAGCTTAGCCTCCACTTTACTCAACACCTCCTCAACTCTGGATACACAATATGTAACGTCAGGTAAGTGTGTCGTGACCACAGGTAACTGTTTGGCGCATTCAATTGGCACTGCCAATTATCATGTTCGCATGGCCAGTCACAAGAATTGTCTTATGAGGACACTGCTGATTGAAGGAAACAACGACCAGTACGTGCTGTCATCCCATTAATTTTAGTCATGAGCAGTATACGGTCGTTCAATTGGTGAGCCATTGAGAAACATGAAAGAGAAAATACAGAATTGTGTCGTTCAAGTAGTTCCGAGGAATATGAATGTGACTCAACTTTAAAGTTTATGGTGGTGATGTAGGTCAATGGCGATGTGATTGTGATGTGCCGTTAGCTGATGTCTTGCGAAGATCGTGTGTGATAACTCGCCTATCTGGTTCGACTATGTGTTTGGTGACTTTCCTATCTTCAACACGATTGTCTCTTGGCTGAAAGAACATGGAGTGAGTGACCAACCGAGCATTTTGATATTTCAGAAGTAAGGTTTGCCTCATATTGAAAGCGTACCCCGCCAAAATTGGGCTTATGCGCGTACTTGCTCCAACTTGACATGCGTTACGTTGAGAGACATGTGCATCGTTGTGTAATTCCAGCATCTGTGCCCTCCATTGAATGCACGCTGTGTGAACACACGTACGGCAACAGCTAACGGACTAATGACAGAATCCTGGTTCGGACAGTTGCCTTATCTGTTTGGACATAATTCGGTACTCTTCGCCTAGTAAAAGGAAGCTTTTTCACACAATCCTGCACTTATCTAATGTTACAACATTAGACAATTTGCTCTCATTCTACTGGAAAAAATTTGATTTGCTTCACTGGAATTTTTATTACGTTTAAAAATAAACCCGCCGAAGCTTGCTGTTAAAACGATAGCTTGTTCGTCACGTCTTTCATTAGGCGGTACAATCAGAGGCTATCGGGCATTCCATCTACGCTAGATCACTCACCAGCACCCAATCAGTCGACCCCTGGTGAAGATTGGAGGGTGGGCTATGGCAGCGAAGGAAACGTGACCACGTGATTCGCTGCACAGGAAGATATCACAGAGTGGCGAACAAGACTTGTTTTCTGTATTCGATCATCAGGCTAATTGCAGCGCAATCAGTGTGTGAACAGAAACTAGGGTGGAATCATAAAATCGATCAATATAGGTCACGGACAGCGTGTTTGTTAGCAGTTACGCAGCCACTGTTCCAAATCGTGGGCTTGATTGGTTGTGCACCAGGGGAGATTAAGTGTCCGCACGAACTTATTCTGGGCGCAGAGGTCATGGCCGTACAATCGGCAACCGTCAACAATCAGAATATCACCAATTAGATTACTGATGCGTAGTCGGAGATTTGGTTTATTTTCAAGTTGAACATCACAGCATTCGCATTCACATAGACTTTGCAGATGTGTGTTAACCGTACCGATTAGGACTTCCAAGACAGGTAGAAATCACTGATTTCAAAAAAACTTGCGAGGCGATTTCTTAGATTACTGAGGAGTGAATTCGATCTGTCTTGGATGTTCTAATCGCGGGGTTATCGACAGCAGTTAACAGGTCAGTTACTGTGTCTCCTCTCGAGACGATCGGGCAACTTGATCATTGCTCACAAGCGAGAGTGGTTGAGCGCTCCCATTTGATGATTCGGTCGTGCCCAGTTGGAGGTGAATGGAGCAGTGGTGAACACGGTCGCCTCATCAGAAGCGTGACCGGAGTTCGAGTCGCGGCCGTGGCAAGGTTATGCACTACTGACAAGCTCTAATCAGAGCGAAATTCGAGTCTAGTGCTTTTTTCCAAAGACACCGGCTGGCTGTAAAGTTTATCTGAATGCGAACGCTGTGATCAAATGTGAGTGATTGCTGCTGGAAAGTATCAACATTTTTGATCGGTTCCTTGGCGATCAATAGACAGTCTGAAAAGCATCTTTCCCACTGGCAGAATGGTTGGGGTCTGTCAATTGCGCAGAAGTCGCGCTTGAAATCTTTTTATTCACTTCACTGCTCTGTCATACAATCATCTTGTAGTATATACGTGCAAACAAATGAATACACGCAATAACTGGTTGTAGAACATGGAAGGTTGCCTTTTAGTTATGGCACGATAGCGGGTGTTGAACGGAAACTCACACACAATTGAGTGGTGAGGTAGGTTGTTTCGACTGACTTTCTGAGATAACTCCAGTCATGTGATTTCCCTGAATGGAAGACTAATCAACGCAAATTTCTTATTCTCAGAGGGTGGCTTAAGTTTCAACTTTACCGCCTGCATCGCCTTCTGAATGCACCGCATTGGGTATCCTTTCTGCATGAACACTTCTTGTGGAAAGTCTAGCTCAGTTTGTGAAGTGTCAGCAGCACACATCTTTAACGACCTACCCGTCAGACATCGCATAGGGTTTCGCTTTTGAGTTAGCGGAACGAAACTGTCAAAGTGAGTGTACTGATCACTCCAAGTCTGTTTTCGGTACACTTTTCATTGGACTGAACCATCTACTCTTCCCATTATGCCAACAGCTACAAAATCTATTCGACTATTGTCGTCTGGTTCCTTGGTGAATTTACTACTGCTATGGGTTGGGTTCAAAGTTGCCATAATTCTGTTCATGTTAGCATTCTTGTTGACGACGCGAAAATTATCATCAACATATGGTGTATAACGTGCAACATGTTAAATGGCTCCACTTAATTGGTTAGCCTCCAGTTTGCTTATGGAAACGTCAGATAACAAGGGACCTAGGGGCAAACCCTTCACTACCCAATTTCTCTGTCAGTAGATCGGATTGTTGGACAAGCACTGAACGGTACTTGTACAAAGCACCAGTAGTTCTGTCAGTTCGTATTTTGCGGATGATCACATGTTTGTTGTTACGCCCGATGTAACCGCATAAGTAAGTAATAGTCACTTGACTCTTGTAGAGACGAGTTGGTGAGTAGTGAGGCAAAATCGAATGAAAACATTCTTTGATTGTTTAGGTTCAGGTTTTGGATTGCGCCAATGAAATGAAACTTGTCCTGGAAACGATTTGGAACAGTGACTACGTAACTCATAACAAACACACCGTCCTCAACGTATGTTGACCTTTCTTCTGACTTACCCAGGTTACTATGTTTGCTTTTATTGTGTTGCATTTAACCTGATGATCGAATACCGAAAACAAGTCCTGTCCGCTACTCCATCGTTCTCAAGGTTATAGTGTATATTTTCGAATGAAGATATCACACTCACTCTTGTAGAAACACTTGAGCTGAATAAGAAACCCATGACAATGAGTAACCCAGCGGAAGCAAGACCACCTCATTCAGATCAGTTCACAAGCGAGCAAACAGATAAGTTATATGTCGTGACCAGGACCTAGGCGTCTATCGCTCAGAAGTTGTTGTGTGCACTCACTGCAGTGCAGTGAGAATGAACTCACCGAACGTTGTGCACTTCTATAAAAGCATCATTCGTGCCTTGTTGCAACAGGTGTACATATGCTCACAGCTTCAACGTGGAACGTTCTTCTTTTGAATCCAACAAATTAATAGGGGTTAACCTATAGCCCGTGAACGTGAACTCGATTTCGATTCAGGGGAAGCATGAACTGTGTTTTTGAACAATTACTTATCAATCTCGCGGAATGGTTCTAATCATCTGAGTTTGTTGACAGGTTGAGTAATGCAATATATTAAAAAGCAACCACGATTTTCTGGCAGACAGACTAATCGATCATCTATAGCGGTGAGTAGCGAAATAACATTTTCTTAGTCAAATCGGCTATGAAGAGCGTGCAGATAAGGTGACGATCAATTCTACAAGCATATGAATAAATTTTAACGTGTTGTACGGTTTTCTGGACCCGTACGCGAATTTGCCGCTCTGTTCCCCTTATTAACACAATCAGGTTTCAAAATTTTCGTCAGGAACGCAGCGCTTCCTCCCTCTTACGTTGAAACTAACATTGTCCAGTTTACGGCATGCGTGTGCAAGTTGATGTAAGGAATTGCTTGTTTGTGATATCTTGAAATAAATGTGCTGCTTTGGTACAAACGAAGGCTATTTGGTAAAGTATCATTTTGTCAAATTCAACAACATTTTCAATCTCACTGTTTATGTTGGTGGTCCGCAAACATATACAGTTGTCACAACTAAGATAACCTATTCTGCCACCTGTGATAACGTCAAATATTTCCACTTTAGCGTACAGAAACCTGTTGGCCAGCGTGGATCACAGGTATTGAGGTTTTAATAGCATGTTCGCCTGAGTTTCGCCGCCAACAAATTCACTGAAATTCATCAACCCAAATCTACCATTCATTCCACTTATCCTTCACATACGAGTGAACATATCGGTGGCATGGGTGAGTGGGTTGATTAGCTGTGACCAAATACAATATCGATCTTTATTCAAAGGCCTAACTTCTCAAAAGTGTTCGTCAGTCAACAGGAATCAGCTCGTTCAGCTGTGCAATTCGATATGCCAATCCCTCTTGGTAGCCACAATGTTAATTCCGGTGCAAGATGCTACGGAACACGTTCCTGGCAAGCAGTCCGATATGGTTTATTTTGGGCAAGATTTTTTCGGCTTGTCCATAGTTCCAGTGACATTCAGCTGCATCAGGCCACAGAAATAAACCACTGAGGTGTGAATGTTTTTCTAACCGTTTGAGTCTATGGCAACCAGTTCGCTTTGTTAAGCTGTTATTCTCAATAATAATCGCCAGAACAAGAACTAAAGTCAGTGTATTGTTCAGTTATACCTCCACCCTGGAAGAGAAGCTTGAATCGAAGGAGGTTGGGACACAAAAAATATGTAGCTTAGCGTATAACAAGTGTGATCACCGATGTCTACAATCAGCTAGACAAATCAATACTTTACATGGAGAGTTTGACCAGATGCCTTTCAATAAGTGTTAAACTTTTAGCTAGTTGTTTATTTCGCGGGAACACCTTGTTTTCGAACTGCCAGTAGATCGGGGAGTTTCGGTGGTCGGTTTTCACAAATTCGTATATCTACATCGTTGGTAGATTGATTGCTGAAGATGCTGCAAATTGTTTCTTCTTTGGTAATGGTTTTAAGCTCCTCTCTTTTATCACAATGTTCCAGCGATTAATCAGTTGTAAAATGTCCCTAACAAATTCAGTACGAATGAAGTTGAACAGCTTGGGTGTCGTATTTAACATGTTATTGATGAACAGATTGAGAATAACACAACATTACGAACAACTTGTTATACCCCACGTTTCAACCACCCCCGGTGGTCTTCCTCAGCCAGTTTACCATTATATAAGATCAGACGATGGATAAGTAAATTGCCACCGTGAAGCATCTGGAAATGGCTGGCTTCAATTTATTCCGAAATTCATCCAGGACTCCCAACCGACAACCACAAGTGGAACTTGCACATAAAAGCCATTGCGAACGGCTTGCACTGTTCAAACTGAGGTTCCTATCATATATCCCTATACACCGTTTGCAACCTCGGTCGTGCTCGCTTGCATGGGGATGTACGTGCATTTCAGGTCATATCGTCCGGGCCCGTCGTCCCAGTGTTTTGATCACTATTGTCCACGATCGGTACTGGCAAGATTTTCAGTGGTTAGAAGATATTGCTTGGGTGAAAATCAGCACGCATCGACAGATCTAAATTTATGGAATAAAAACACGATAATTCCATAACCGAATGTTCCATCCCATAGATAACGAGAAGCTGCGTACATGAATAAAACAGGTTTGCAAAATTATGGGAGATCGACTGAAAACTAACAATTTCCCATAGTGACTGGATGAGATCATGCTGCTTTCTAGTTTCACCGCACTATTTACGAAGTGCCACATGATGTCGTATAGCCATGTCTCGAAATCGCTAACCCGCTATAACGGATTCCAGGTTCGCATTGTGTTAGTTGATCTGCTTCGGTCCATTTTACGTCAATGTGTCCTGTTGCCAAACGACTACCGAGAAACTTCGAAGAATCCTTCAAAATATGTTACGCTGTGCTACTATCCTGCTCGTTCAAATTGATTGAGGCATGTGACTGGAATCTAAGTTTGTACAGTGCAAGCCGTTTGCAATGCCTCTTATGCTAAAGCGTTCTTTGGCTTTGGTCTTTGTGATAGACTGGGATGTAAAGAAATGCTGTCTCCCGTTCACAACATTATACTGAACCGTTCGTCAACCCGACCTGGTTGGTAGGTCTGGTTTGGTTGAGTCCCTTTGGTTGGAATTCTCCGGAGCTCGTTTAGATTTAGGTGTCCACTTTGGGGTCCGTAATCTGGAAAGTTTATTAAATACCTTCATGAGATATCTTCTGGTTGGTTTCCTTTTCTTATATATGGCCTTTTCTAATCGATTTGGCAACCCACTGGTTTATCATTTAGTCGACTGAACATTACTCGGTACTACTGGGAGATTTTTAGTTGGCGGTAGAACTTTTCGAATTCAGACCACGAAACTGGTATGGTTAATTCTGAGCATTGTTTAGGAAACTGACGAATGGATAGTGCCGTTAATAGAACCGTCATCAGAGTATTGTCACACAACGCGCCCGACAGTTTGTGCAAATCATGAGTATAAATAGTTGACTTTTGTTTATTCTAGGTGAAGAGCATCTATATAACGAATTGGACTAGACGTCTATCTTCAATTTCCATGACAAGGCTTATTGAATTGCTTGATTTATGGAGATAAGAATCAATGGTAATATGGTATACTAAATTCTCCACCTCAACTCTAAGTATGACATGAGCAGTGCGTACGACTAAACACGTGGAAATGGGAGAGAGATTTGGCTACATTTCTCTGCAGCTATCGGGGAGGCAGTCGAAAAATATTGGGACGTAAATCAAACACGTTCATTACTGACCGAATCAGGTTTCAGGTTGAATGTCCATCATCCCAGAATACACTCTGACCTCTGGGACTAAGTTGAAACATGTGCTGTCATCATGTCTAAGCAGAATGCTCCTGTGCGAACAGACTCATGTGAATATACAGTCTTTGCGTCAGTGCTTTTCTTCTCTGTGTGAAGATAAGCTCGATCAGGTCGCAAACAGCATATTTCTCCTGGTAGTCCACACCGTCACATACCGAGTAGATTCATTCGATCGTGATCGAATTGGAGATTTTGAGCAATCTTATTGTTGAGCACTGTCTCAATGAGGTAATCCATTGCGTTGTGCTGTTCATCCGATATAAACTAACTGTGGTCGGAATGTCATTTTTCCACGCATGACGCTTGTGGTTGTTCATTGCTCTTCTAGGTTGCTGTGAGAAACTGTTAGCATTTAATCAACATTCCGTTAGGTTACAAATTCTTTGTTGACAACACACTGCGATACGGAAATATCCGATTTTTGTTGCGTCCATTTGTACCCATTGATATATATGCGCTTCCCGGTCATGCGATACCCTTCAATCGCATGAATGCTTGTTGACAACTTGTTGATGTCGATCGTGAGCCACGACGACCAGTGTANTGTCCAGTACCTCCGTCCCGTTTTATTTTTTGCAGACACGAATGGCAGTTCCTTGCAATGCCTTGGTAATCAAGTTTACATCCGGTCATCAGTAGATCCATGGGACCAATTATTACACTTTCTCTACGCCTAAGTGTCCTTTGTGAACGTCGTCTAATACCGCCTTTCGCAGCAGTGACAGAGTGACCAGCTGGTCTCTAGGGCACAGCACACCATGTGGTTGTAGTTATCACTAATCCCGGCCACGGGATAGCACTGAATAGTTCTTCCTAATAATCAATGGCCGACCCTTGATCACCATGGCAAGACCTGTGCTATGATAAACTTCAGTTGTCGTGATCCTGTCCTTTAGACTTATTGAAGCGGCTGGCGAGAGGAGGCAACAAACATCAGCAGCGGAAGAACTGGAATATTGTGAGAGATAGTCAATTTGTGGAACTCTGAGTGGTTTCATCACTGCAAGCTGCTGAAACTAGACTCTATCGTTGTTTCATTGTCGCTGATGATTTGGCAACTGATTTGTGCGGATCGAATAAATACTGTGGAGCATGTTTATTTGCAACAATTTTGAATCTAATGCCTAACACATTTTTATGCAGTCTTTTGACAATCCTGTATATTGCTATCACCTCCTTTTGCGCTTGTGAACCTCCGTGAACTGCTTCATTCAACAGTCGCAACAGTTACAGACTATCCGATATCCGTCCAAGTCCAAAACAGCACCGGTAGCGATACACACACAATCATAAACACAAAATGGAGTTAACATCGATCTCTTAATCACGACTTGCACTAATTCTTTTTGAGTCCAAGTCCATGGTTCCGCTGAGTGTGTCGTAAATCAGGAATTTTCTTTCACTGAAAGTCGCGGAATAAAACGATAAGTGTACTGGAGACAGTCCACTATTGACCACAACTCATCTTGGTTCTTCGGTGATTCAGTTGTGAGCATTTTTCCAATCATGATTTGGCCTGCATCCTTTATCATGCATGGTGAGGCAAAGAAAACTCAACACTCATACTTAAAGAAGACTTTATGGCAATGTTCTTATTGCTGAATTGCTCCAGAAACGAGAGTAACCCTTTGTCATGCCACTCTGCACTGTCTGCCTAAATGTTTACATCACCTTGATATGCGTTCACTCTAGGTAAATCGGCAACTGCTTCAACAGTCGCCGTCTGGAATATTGCAGATTTGATTGATTAGGGTAGAAGAACGGCAAACATCTCGAACTATGTAATCGACTGTCATTTCAACATGAACTGCAGGATTTAGGTATAATTGTAGCGAGAAGGCGTCCAACAAAGCACAATCTTTATTGTCCAAATCGCCAGTCACATGCAACGCGCGCTCTCTCGTTTATGAGTCATAATCCCAACCCGCAGCACCGCCCGGTTTCCGTTCACACGTCGTGTGCACTTCTGACCGGTCTACGTGTGTGATCGGCGCCTTCTATCGGAAGGTTTTCCGTTTGCCATTCCTCGTCGGTTTGTCCGATTTCGTTGCGCGATGGCTCGTCCGGCTGCTCGTGCTGTCCGCCATCCACTCAGTGTTGGCCTTGACCGTATTCCAACATCGTGTCGAGATGTTCCTCTGAATGTTGGAAAAACCACGCGTCCGATCTGGCCGTCTGTCGTATTTTGTCTGCCCCGCCTCGCCCGTTGGTCCGATCCAGTCGAGCGACGACTCATCCGGTCGCGCACGTTGTCCTTGATCCGATCGCGGCAGGTTTTCAAACGTACTTCCCCGCGTTGAAGTATTCGGCCGAGGGTTCGGAAGCTCGCATCTCCGACCTGACAATCCACCACATAATGATCATAAATATTCTGGCTAACGAAGTCCATATTCTCTTCACGCTCTCACATTTATCTGATCATTTACGCTGATGTCAATCAAGGAAACAACTTCACCAACGCGTCGGGTGAGGACGACGGATTTAGTTCGTACTATATGAAGCATGTCTAGTTCACTCCCAAACAAAGCATTATAATACAATGTCAGCAAGTGACACTTTACAACCTAAAACAAAGTTGGGTTAAGATGCAATACTTTTGAAAATTAGTCTTTTATATAGGCTGGAATGACAGATTGATTAGTAGGACCTCGCTCTATTATTCAACACTGTTAGATTTTGAGGTAGAAATTCACCGAATTAATCGTTGCTTTTTCCCAACCTAGCGCCATTCGCTGGTATCCATTTACCGCAGGTAATATATATCGTTTTCACATGAGTATATAGCATGTGTTCATTCCCATTTGATTTAATTTAAAAGCAGCTGATTTACATCTGTCAAATTGTTTACGCTAGGTGTGCCGTGACGATTCTAGCTGAAGTCTTCTGCAGTTGTGTTACACAAAGCCCTCCCGTGTGAATCGGGTCGTAGACATTATCAGACATTAAGTGTGTCGGACAAGTAATCTAGTACTTCTGATTAACTCCTTAATCTCCTTCGTATATTTGAAAAGCGCATTGTCTACGAAAGCAGCAGTACATTTCTACTCCTCAATTATGCTTAAGAAAATGTGACTAAGCTGTTGGGCGGTAACCATCTATAGGTGAAATACGGAAGTATGTTTGAAAGCAGTTCGTGAGTCAGGTGAAGAAACGCAAGTCCTCCCCAGATATTCGATGGATGTATGTTTGGTATTTTAATCGCGTGTTGTTTTGATGTACCATTCTTAGTTGGACTCTCCATTGAGCTTTACGTTACTTGACTTGATTCGAATGAAAATGCATTGTTAATATGAAGCTATAGCCAGGTTAATTTCAGTCTAGACATACAGAGGGCCAGAATGTAAACCATTGGTTTGATGCGTATATTCAAAACAGTGTACACAACACTTTTGATTCCACAGGGCATTCAGTATCAAAGGGCTAGAAATACCAAGTTGTACCCAACTAGAGAAACTTTCAGAGCACATTTGTGCACGTAAACCTGAATGCAGTCATCAAATTATTATTAGATTAAATGGGCACAAAGCGTGTTAATCGTCAATGCTCTCTTATACAATGTAACAGTTGCGTACTAAACAATATATCTACAAAAGTGAATCATGCGCTTTGTGATCGCAGTGATTAACTAACTTCGAACGACCGAGTAATTCACATTTGGTAAGTGAATATCCGTGTAAAAACACACCTTCCCCTATTTCGGACACTGCATTTAAACGCGCTCACGAATCATCAAATCAAGAATTCACTGCGAGCTTCCATCGTTACAGGTAAGTTTTGTGTATGCAATTGTTTTGAAATTTAATGAGGATGGAAATTTTACAGCATCAGAGGCGGGTGTGTTGTTATACACATATACGTTGCATCTTACACATCTTACGTTTCAGTTTAGATTTTGTAATTGCAGTTCCTCGCTGATTATTCTCCGCGAGATGAGGGTTTCCTTTCCGCGCTAGTCTGTGAATCGGCCAACCAGCATTGGCTGGGACCAGAAGGTGTGTGAGTGAAACCGCAAGTGTTGCAGCGCAAGCCGGTTGTGGTGATGGTTAAGCACAGGCGTCCTTCGACTCCGGTCGTTGTGAAAGTCTAATCCGTTTCGGATGCCGCAAACCACACATTTTTTATGGTAACCTGTAAGCTTTGATTTTTTCAGTACTGTGGTTGAAACTGAACTATCTAATGTTGAATCGAATATACTGAGAGTTGTATGCGAAGCTGCTCTGGCGCTAAGTTTTGAAGTAGGTCACAACAATACAAAAGTTGGCCCACATCCGTGCCATGGAAAATGGATGGTGCAGTACCATTGGTGGGAAGAAGGCTCATGGGTGCAGTGAACCCAGCGTGAACAACGGTTGAACTGTTTGTGATGCACGCACTATTTCGTGTAGCTTCAACTTCGATGGGAAGTATTTATGCCGAATTAAAAATCGTCCGCGAACGTAGGATTAAGTGCAGTGTGGAACACATCTTGTACTCAGTATGTGCGAAACGCTTCCTACATGTCCGCGTGTTGAGAACGAATGGCTGAGTTTGCCAAGATTGATGAACTGATGTTTATGTTGTCCCAGATGGAAGTCTAGTAGAGCACTGTGAATGAATTTTCCAGGTAGATGCCTAGTAGTGCGATCTATGAATGCTGAGCCATAGACACAGCCAAATGGAAAGGAAGAGGCAACCTTACTAGTCACGTTGTCTTTAAAATTCGGCGGTGCAACTTCTCTCGAGTTAAATCTGGAAATATAAGTTGCGCACAATGAGTCGTACCGATGGCATTAATTGCTGACGCAAGATCAGCACAGCCGCTGCGTGGCCTTCGAACAGCAAAGCTAAGTAGACGTTTTTCTTATCGACACTGTCTACTGGTGGTTCCGGTTTTCTTTCTTCTATGTTGTTGCCGACGAACCTTCTGGCATAGAAAGTAGTTTGGAAAATCTCTCGAAATTTGTCTGACTAATGTTCTATCGTACCTTTCTCAGAGATACAGCTGGCTCCTTTCCTCAGACAACGTATCAGACCACCTTTCAGACTGGTTGGCACACAGTTACGGAAGTGCCTGCATTGACACAGCACAGTTGAGTGAAAGGTGCAGTGGAAGATGAGGTTGTTGTACGGGGCAGCCATTTTTGGGGTTTGCAAGGATAGGTTTACCGCCACTTACAACATTAATTAATTGGGGCGAATACCCTGAGAAGCCGTAGATACCTTCAAATCAAGACTCGTTTGTGCATCACGACAGCGTGACCACCGCAATATTCTGTCACGGAAAGTGCAACTGGCTATGGATTTGAGGCTTCCAGAGTCGTTGCTTGTGTAGTGGGCCGTGCTCGGTTCACTCCCATGGTACTAAACCAACCAACTTGTAACTACATCGATAAGGCAAACCATCTCGCGAGAGCCTATTTAAAACTGCGCTTGTTCAACTGGAGTCGCGCCAGCATCTGCAGATATCAACTATAAACGGGAGTGATTGTTATCACTGTAGTTGTTAAAAACAGTGAGCAGCATGTCAGATTTGTCCAGTAATATTTTTCGCATACGGTAATTACGGTATATCAGTCACCATTCTGCATGTAGTTCCAGGAGAGTCATTTGTCTTCGTCAACAGAATTCTATGTAACTCAGTAATTACTGTTGTCTGTTCTGAGCTAGACGGTCGTATGCGTCATGCTGTTATAAACAACTGAACCTGAATTGTCTGTTGAAATTCCCCATCCAAAATCAAAACACGAAAGCTTCATTGCTGA